>WBMY01010667.1:402601-550840 GCA_013397315.1 Donacobius atricapilla | reverse complement strand
GCCATCGGCCTCGGCCGGCGGCGGCCCCCCGCGGCCCTCGGTGTCGGGCCAGCGGCTTAGTACCCAGCAGGGCCTCCCGGAGGAGAGAAGGCCGGAGCGGCCGCGGCCGGCGTCAGGGAGAAGGCTTAACTATCAGAATTGTTGTGGTTGGAAGGGACCTCTGGAGATCGCCCCGTCCAACCCCCCTGTCCGGGCAGGGTCAGCTGGAGCAGGTGACACAGGAACGCGTCCAGGTGCGTTTGGAATGTCTCCTAAAAGGGAGATTCCACGACCTGCCTGGGCAGCCAGTACCAGGGCTCTGCCACCCGCAGTGTAAAGAAGTAAAGCCTGATCCTGTTCCCCACTCCTGACGCATCTCTGGGGTGAGGTCCCACTGCAGAGTGCCAGTGCCACTACAGAGGTGGTGTCCCTCGGATTTTCAGGGCCTCCAATTCCATCTGAAAGTCCCAACATGAGTTTTCGGCACTGTAATCTACATCATCGTGGTGTTTTCCATGACCCTGCACAGTAAACTATTTGGAGGATCGCTAGAGGCAAAATCTTAAAACCCAACGCCTTGCTTGGACTAGCTCTCCACCCAAACTGCCTGCGCCTCTGCAGCCTGGCCTATGGCACGGTGTCACTTGCACCTCTCAACTTCACCTCTTTCAGGGGTTACCAACTTTTCCACGTTTCTCTAAATAAAGTCTTTCACCCAGCAACACGTGCGTACCTCAATTGCTCTATGTCATTTGCGTATAATTAAGCATGTGCTTAAGTGCTCTGCTGGATTGAAGCCAAGATCTGCATAAGCTCTGTTGGGTAAAATTTACCAGCTTCGCTGGGCTTAGCGCTGTGAGTCATTCGATCAGCAGAAGCCCAAAGCTTTTTGCTACAAGCTTAGTTATTCCCAGGCGGTCCTACAGGATCACCCTGTCTCCATGACAAGGCTTATGCCCTTCACTCAGGTCCTGTTAGAAGTGAGACGCATCTGCCTGGTGAGTCAGCTGAACGTAGGGTTTCGAGTTCCTTCAGCAAGGTGCTTTAATAAGGTTCAGGTTCTGCACCCTCACGCAGGTCAGAGGTTATGCCATCAAGTTACAGTGCAAGAAACTGCATTAAGAGGAGAGTGTTAATGACGCTGGGACCCTGATGAAGGTGTGCCCTGACTTGGTGTATACATACATTTCAAAATGGTGGTGTCAAGTACTCAATCTCTATGAACAGAAGGAGGAGTTAATGTAGCTACATTCCATCCAGTCCTCTACAATTTTACACCAATACAAGAAGTGTCATTATAAAATGGGAAACTTTTTCATTTCCAAAACCAGAGTTTTAGAAACTGAGGGAAGACATACATTTATTCAGCTTTGATTTTATTTTTCCTTCAAAGACAATTAATTTGGTGACTGTACTCATTTTTCCTTGTTTAAAAAATATCTTTTGAATTGCATTAAGACTGAGTCAGGAAGCTCAGCACTAAAACCTTATTTTAAAACACACTGAGGAATTAAAGCTTTCTGCAGGGTGAGCACAAGTCTTTCTCCAAGGACACATCAATTGGAACCCGCTTTTCAAAATATCTGTTTGGCAATTAAGAAGGTAATACAAAGAAGAAAGACCGTCTTGTATTTAATGCAAAAAAGTAAGACTCAGCATATTTGAGTGCCGTTCATTACTCTTATCATTCTTCTATGACCTTAATCAAGATATGTTCCAAATTTCAAATGACAGTTTGGGTTGGGGTGCAGGTTTTTGTGCTGTTTTAAGAGAAATTAAGTACCTATAAATTGTGAAGTTCCGTGAGGATCTTACAGTGCTTTGGTCATCTGGAAGGTCCTCACACCAGAGTAGAGGTGGTGAAGGGACACATCGGACCTTGGACCTCTCCCTCGTGTCCTTTCAAATGATGCAGTTCCTCACCAAGTCACCCAGCAATGTTCGTATTGGTGTTTGGACACATATTTAATACTGTGCTGTTTATTAATATTACTGTTTTGACATAGCAAAATAGAAAAGGAATATATAAACTCAGTAGTTTGAGAAGCTTAAAGGAGCATTTGCATTTTGACCTATATTTTTTTTCCTTACATTGCTCTGTAAATAGCAGAAAAACTCTGCTTTTCCCTAGGTAAAATCATTAATAGTCTTTAATATAGTCCTTTCCTCTCCCTTCTGAATTCCAAAAGTTGCCCACCCATGAGAAACCCTTTAAAAGGCAATGTGTATGCAGCATGGAGCACAGTACCTTTCCATTTTAAGAAGGCTAAATACTGGAAAGTAAAAAGCACTTCAGCCCCCTTCCGTTTTTATTTTTTTCTTCTCTTTTCTGTATAAATCCAGACACAAAAAAATTAGGAACCACAAGTAGTTTATGTATTAAAAAGTGGCTTTGGGGAATCACTGGGGCTTGCATGTGTTTTAAAAAGTCTTAACCAGGAAGTGGCTTCAGAAGTTACTGCACACATCAAGCAGAACCTCAACACGTTTGACCTCCTGCATGAAAAACTAAAGGATTTAATTCAGAAATTTATGAATCAAGACAGTAACTTCTACTGAAGCAGCTGTTGACCTGGAAGGATCCCGTCTGGGAATTTGAGAGAGATGTCCATCAGGTATGTAGGCTTTTAAGATGGCCTCATAGCCTAGCTCTCAAATTTATGCCTTTGTATTTGTCTGCATTCATCAAGCCTGAGCTTCTAGTTATTCATTTTAGCTATCAGGTTTAAAGACTGTGTATCAAGGTTTTTAATTCTGTTCTCCAGGTCTTGCTTTATCCTTGTAACTCTTTATAATTCCCCTTCCAGTTTTTCAAAAATTATTTTTGTTTGTTTGAAAATACTGTTAGGGTGGGCCTATGGCTCAATAATTTAGACCACAGACAGGTAAATCAACAAACATCAAGTGCAGCTTCTTTTCACTCACCCACATCACATTTTTTCTGTGCCTTTGGGGTGATGTACAGAGTCCAGTGATGTGCCCTGTCCTACTGACTCTGTCCCTGCTGCTTCTCTGTCACGTAAAAAAGGATACAGCATGCCCATCTTCTCCCCTTCCCCTGCAGATGTCCCAACTCACAGTTAACAGTCTCATTCCTTCCGACACATATGGTTGGCTTCTTTTGAGAAAAAAAAAATAAGATCTGTTGGGCTATTTATGCCCGTTTGTGGTAAAAGGAGCAGGCCAAAGGAAATGTGAAAAACAATCTGCACTTGAACAATCAATATTTTTACTGAGTATTTTATAATGATGCTAAGTCTTGAAAAAACAGACTGAAGACGATCAGTGAAGAGTTCATGTCAGTAGTTTACATATGGAAAGCACTGCTTGAAAAACATTTATGTTCTCAAAAGAAGGTATTTGCAAACAAAGTTCAAATCCAAGGTAAATCCAAGAGAAAGCAGGAGGTGTTTGGGTGTGGAAATACACAATTCATCTTCCCAATAAATGCTAAACTCACCTTTTCTGTACTTGAATCATCAAACAGTTGAAGCTAATAACTTTGGTGCAAGGTGGAGTAACTTGACTTTCAGAGATTACAGGTGTGTTCTCCCATTATTCTCACCCCACTTCCATTATTCTTCTTCCATTTCCCTTCTCCCCTCCCCTCCTTCCTTGTCCACAAAGGCCACTGGTTGGTAGCCTGTATGTGCCAGTGATAGAATGCATGGTGCTAGAGAAATGCCTTGGTGAATGCCTGACATTTCAGCAGTGGATTCAATCAGGGAACAGTTGCAACTGAAAGCTAGAAAATCACCTTCCATCCATTTTTTTCAATTGGAATATTTCACCAGGGCTTTAACTAGCACACATATTCAATGCAGAAATATAATGAGTCCATTGTCTGAGCATCCACTCACGTTGTCTGTAAATTGCTCCTCTTCATTTCAGCATCCCTGGTGGAATTTGTGTTTTAATTATTTAATGTTTTTTATAGCAAGCTTTCAATTCATGATCCCACGTAAGCCTGACTCAATAGTCTGCCTTGCCCTATATTGCTGGCAGATCAGGAATCAATGACAATGCTACAGAGTGGCACAGTGTGCTCATCCTGACTTTACTAATGCACAGAAATGAGGTGGCATGCATGGCATCTGATGTTTACAAACAAAAAGAAATAATTACAGTCAATATTGGTTAGAGGGTGCATGCAAGTTACCCAGCTCTTTTCCTTATTCCCAGAATCTTTTCTGTTCCCAAAATGGTTACCAGGAGAGCACTGTTCCACTTCCACCTGAGCCCTGAAGAATTCTTCATATCAGATTACTTTCTAATACCACAAACATGCCTGACCTGACTCAGTCATTTATCTTACAATAACACAGCAGCCTGAAGTGCTTTAAAACTTGAGATCAAGACAGCACAAAAATCCCAGAAAAAAAAAAAGTTTGATGAGATATATACCTGTCTGAAAAAAGAAAGATAGCAAGGCAGCATCAGTTAGGGTGGGTTTGTGTAGACACGAGACATTTAGATATCTGTAATACGTGTGGCTTGGTCCCATACGGCATTCCTGTAAAATTAGCATTATAAATCTCTAGACTAAAAGAAGAGAGGATGTTTAATGTCCCATGCTGAGATGTCTAATAGACAGAAAAAGCAACAAAAATGATTATAATGTAGCACTTGCCTAACACAAATTGTCAAATGACACCAGACGGAATTTAAAGAACCCATTTCTCTGCCTTAAAGCACAAGTTATAAGTAGAGCAGAAAGCCATCTACTATTAACTTAGATTGGCAGCCTACCTAAGACATTTAAGTTGAATTAACTGCACATAGGAAAGCAAGAGGGCCTTAAACCCCAGTGTGAACACTTTAGGATTAAGCTTTTCAGAAATAAATGCAAAGGAAGTGAGGGATATTTTATCTGTAAAAGAGAGAACATCCACATAGGGATTTGGTGGACTTTAACTGTTGCAATTTAATGTCACACCTTTACTTAATTCATCTTAATCTTTCCCATGTGTCTGTCCCAGTGCAGCTGAGTTCTTTAATCTGAAATATTATAGTGGCTCTAATTTGAAAGACAGCATTAGCTGAACCATTAGCTAAAGGCTTGTCCTGGTGGGAGGTTACTCAGGGTGAGTAACCAGCCACTTGGAACCTACTTTGTGTCAATGCTCTTGGTTTACATTATTGTGTTGTAGGCTGCACCACACCATTTGGCATGTGCTGAGAGCTTGTGCAAGCCAAGTACAGCATTTTAAATTCAGATTCACACCTCTTTACAAGTCTAACATTGACCTGATTAAAAGCAAGATGTGCAAAGCAGGTAGGACACTAGGCTCTGGTGCAGTGGTAAGGATGGGAGATTAACACTTACCAACCAAAAGTTGAAACACAAAAACAAATATTTAAGCTTTTACATAGATAAATAGATTTATATATATATATATATTTATGTTCATATATGTATATATAGGCAGGGATCTAGCAACTAGATGACCTTTAAGGTCCCTTCCTACCCAAACCACTCCATGATTCTATATAGTTAAGCCCAAGAGGTTGTACATTCCCTGGGTTACAAAGATCAAACCATTATGCCAAATGGGATGTTTCCATATATTGTTTGAGCCAACAAACGATATATGGAAATGCCAACAGAGTAAAGAAATCTGAATCTATGAAAGCCAGTAAAATCTCTAATTTCAGTTGGCAGTGGAAGAAGGAGGAATGAGAAGAGCACCAATGGACCTTGAAGACCAGGAAGAGACTCTAAAAGGCTGGAATTGGAACTCCATAAGCTAATTGCTCCAGAAAAAAAAAAGGAAGGGTTTTGGATTTTGTGTAAAAACATAATAAAAATCATAGTGCTGCCCTCCCATTACTGGTTTTCTCTGGTTGTTTGCTCAAAAATTGCATCAGAATAAGGAAATACTGGAACAAGACTGGCTATTAACCATTCTCCAAATTACATAGAGGCTATTTATGACTGTCAGAAGTTGAACTGAGTGGGCTGCAATAAATTTATTAAGTTAATCAGACCCCAGTGGGAACTAAACAAAACCTCAGAGGCCTCCAAAAATGCCAGATGAATGGACAATACAATGGCCAACAAAGTTCATGTATCTGCATGAAGTTCTGAATTTAGAAGAAAAGGCAAACTGCTAAGATCCATTACAAATGACAAATGGCCAAGGTACAGCTAAAGAAGGGGGGCCTTGGCAGGGAAAGGCAAGAAGGTAAAGTTGTTGATAAGTTACTTCCTCATGTGTCATCCTCATAAAATGAGAAGTGGACTGGATGAAAACTGCTATAAGGCCAAAGCAAGCAAATCAAATGCTACCTGAATGTAGGGATGACTATGACTGATTTTCCTTTCAAAACACAAGGATGCATTGAATGGAGTTGATTAGGACTTGTACCAGACTATTCAACAGGAGGATGAAGACAGGTAAATTTTCAAATTACACCAAGCAGGAGACGATCCAGGTCCAGCCTCCTCTGCATGAGGATGGAGAAGAATACAATGGATGGAGAAAAGACCTGAATCTATGGCTGAGCTAAAGGACAGCAATATTGCAGAAGGTGGTTTAGTAGTGCAGTGCAGTTGTTTGCAAGCTGGACATCAGCTGATGTGCACATCATGCTGTTAGGTGCGACCTGGCTTAAACCTTGCAGGACACAAGGGAATCACTTCCATTCAGTCTGCTCAGGACAGCTGAGAGTTCAATTGGGCAGGAAAGATATGGCCCACTTGGAAAGGTCAATAGGAATGCCAAGAGGTCTAGAAAGCCTGACCCAAAAGGCACTTGTTCCCAAGGAGAATGCTAAAGGGGAAACATGATGAGGGCCTTCAAACATGTAAGAGGACGTCACACAGACAAGTGGAGAAAGCTAGTTTCCTTGCCTTTGGGAGGTATGTAGGATATAAATTTTTACCTTTAGGTCAGATATTTTTCTGTTTTTCTAATAGCTAAGGTCAAAAACCACTGGAATAGCCTATGGTGCTATGAAGTCAATGGAGGTTTAGGAGCAGTTTGCACAAGTATACCATGAATGCTTTAAGAGGTAACCTAGATCACAGCCTTTGCCACCAGGTGCCACCCAGATCTGGTTTTTGTGTGCAGATAAAGTAAGCAAACAGATAAAACAGGTTGAAGAACAATAAAAAGATACAATATCTTGACAAAGATCTGTGGTACAACTTCAAGCAGACTGCTGTGGTCCAGCCATCTCGAGCCATCTCAGAGACTGGGAACTTCAGAAGATTCAAAGAGCAACAAGTAGGATCAAGGGTGTGGCAATTCACAAAAGATTTAAAAGATTTGGATTATTATCTTCAGAGAAAAGCAAGGGAGACAGAATAAAAGTACATGAAGTAATGTCTGGTATATATATAAAAAATCAACAGAGAAAGAATAAAGCAACAGATTAAAATGGGGAACTCCTCTGCTGTGGCATAGCCAAAGCATTGGTGCTAAACCAAAAAGGATTCTGAAAGAAAATGTTTTGCCAACACTAGTACCTGAGGCACCTGCAAGGCCATAAAGAAGCCTGTTTCCTCTTGCTTGACATCAGCCCTTTGCACCAGACCCTGTGGTTGCACCATGCTCTGTCACAGAATGGTCAAGAAATGGGCAAAAGCAGACAAAAACTGAAGTTCCAGATATTGCTCTTTTTAAAAACAGCAAAGGGGTCAAAAAGAAAAGCACTGCTTGTTTCTGAGAGGATGCTGTTTGTCCTGGTAGGCTGGGTCTGGCTGGCCAAGCCTGCTCATCACTGACAGAACAGAGGAAAAGTCTGTTCCAAGCACTCTCTGTGTCAGATGTATCACATATTCTGAGCCAAAAAGACTGCTTTTCCCAAAGCAGTAACTTGAACAGACTTTGTAAAGTCATGGCCTTGCTGTCATCTTAGGAGGGCTCCGTGTGTATGAAGGAGGTGCCTCAGTGTGCCTGGTTTATCCAATAACGAGCAAACACTGACAAAGGATCTCCAATCCCCATGACAGCACTGACTGCCTAAAAACAGAAGGGCAAAGGTCTTCAGTGCTAAGTCTTACCCAAAGTTAACTTAACAAACCTAGTTATTACTGAATAATTCCAACCATTAAATTTGCAAATATCTGTACGTATCAACTGGTGCCTATGAAGAAATCAGCTTGGAGGGGATCCATTTAAGGACACATAGAGACATCAGAAATCCCAGAGACATACCAGAAATGTTGCCAGAAATTTGTTTAAAACACAAAACAAACATCAAGAGACCAATTTCTGTGAAGCAACGTGGTGCTGTGTGTAGGCATTAAGAAAAATGTGACCTTTGTAATGCTGATACACCACACTATTTTACACAAGGGGAGAGGTCCCTCCTCAGCTTCTCTTTGTGGGTCCATTTTGATAAGGAAAGGATGCTGCACATGATATGGCCCCACCATTGATCACCTCAGGAGTGGCAGCAGTTTTTTTTTAACATTACAGCCAGTGATGGAGCAACACCAGCCTATGTTCAGCTAGCAGCACTGATGCAGTTTTCAAACAGTTCATGGCTTCCAAGAAGCTTGATGGAAAAGCACCATCTCTCCTGGTCTCCTAGAACATCACACCTGGCGTGGTATTTGTGAAGCACCCTTCCCACTGACATAATCCTTTAGAAGGTTTTGGTGAGGAATAATTGTATCCTGACAGTGAGACCCCGCAGAAGGAGAGCACACTCCCACACTTCGTGCCTGGGCAGATTCAGAGAGCCTGAGGTTGGTCAGGAGGTTGGTCCATGTAATGCCAGCTCAGAAAGCTCCAGAATAGCAATTACCACCTGCTTGGGAAATCCAGGGAACTTGGCTAAGCCTTGGGGACAATGTAAAATGAAAGTGGTCAGAAGAACGTCAGAATGGTTTGGGTGTGGGCTGAGGATATCCCAGACAACAAAGGCTGTTTGGTAAGAGCTGCTTTCCATCTGCAAAGCAGATGGGAGTTCAATGCTGAGGATAATTTAAAAGTCAAATAAATGGTTTAAAATGGCTTGTAGTAAGTAAAACCATATTTCTTTGTGAAGTAAACTGCCCTTGTTTGCTGGGTGGATGTATGCACACCAAGCCAGACAAGCAGATGAAGAAAAACTGGTACCTGGGTTTAAGGAGAGAGTTTTGGCAGTCTGAGAGGAGGTATAGTAAAAGGTGGAAAAAAGTATCCTATCAGTGCTTCACAGGGCAGGTGGGCAAGGAGCTGATGGTGGATGAAAGCACATAACTGGAGAGGACAGATGGTGACAGTGGAGTGCAAGGTAATGCACTGGATATTCTTCTGGGTCAAAGCATTGTCTCAAGAAAGAGGCAGCTTTCCTTCCCCACAGCCCCTCTGGTGAGCTGACAAGGTTTGCAGAGCTGCCAGTGGTAGTGCAGTGGGTCCTAACTGCCAGACAAAGTTAAATCTCAATTTTCAGAAGCTAGAGGCACAGAGGAAATAGACCCTGATAAAATATCTATCTGATAACCTTGACAAAAATCACAAAACTAAATAAATAAGCAGGAGCAGGAGATTCTGAGTAACTCACTGAATACAAAAGGTACAAAAGGGCAAACCCAACAAGGTGACCCCAAATCCATATATCTCTGGGGAAAAAAATAGCTTTATTTAAAAAAATCATCATATTATCAAAGACTCCTTATCAACACCAGTAGATCCAAGCTGACAGGGTGAAATCAATGCCAGCTATTGGAATATGAAGGCATGATAAAAGGCTATGTCTTCCTTTGAAAAATTTATATTTAGATGTAGATCAAGGATACTTTCATTTCATCAGCTTGGCCATTTTTGATCAACTCACTTAGCATATTTAATTAAAGATATGATAGTCAATCTCATTTCTAATTGCATGCAAATTGGCAATATTTGGTGGATTGGTTCCTGCTTCGGAAATGTCTCTGTTTGTAGTACAGCCCACTTACGTACTAAAATGGCAGCTTTCTTTCCACAGTTTACAGAGACGTTAACGAAGCTGGAGCTGTCAAAAAAAAAAACATCCTCTGCTGTAGCTGTGCATACTAACAAGTAGTCTTAATGCTGGTGAAATTTTCATGTAGAAATCAGTAAGTCAGTGTCCTTAAAAAGAAAGAAAACCAGACCTTATATAGTGCCAAAATAGACAAATAAAATAATTTGTCAGAGAAAGCGAAAAAAAAAACCCCACAAAGCAAGTTCAAAATAGCATAGAATGTGTTATTGAAGTAAGGTATGTTGGTAATACAAAAGCTAACTGAATCACAAATAAAGAAAATAAATAGAAGACTGGGATTTAGCATAAGGTGAGGCAGCATCAAAATATCACATGCAAAAATAGCAAACAGGCTGGGTTAGAACAGAAAGAGGATGTAGCTCTGTCTTCACCACAGAAACACTGATCGTAGGCATATAAAATGGTTAATATTGCAGCTTCAAACTTTAGTCTAGTGAAAGATGATTTTCATAACATGGGGACATGTCCTTTGAAGCTAAAATAGAAAAAGGCAAAGGGACAAAAATTTCAGTTGCCCTTGCAGGAGCAGTATCCTGAAGCCAATGACAAAGACCAGCTGCTTACAGTTAAATCAGATCAAAATTCCTAGAAGGTAGCAGCTCAGGGTGCACAGCCCTGTAAAACACAAGAGAAAAAAACAAAGATGATGTTTACTGTTGGAAATTGTTAATAGTCTGAACCTGTGAGGTTTTTTAATACTTGAAATAATTCCTAACTAATTGGTATTGCGGTACTACCCAAGAGGTCCTGCTGGAACTGAAGACTTGCTTGTGCAGCTCTTCAAAAGTACAAGATGTCTGTCCACCCTCAAGCCTGTTAAAATATGTGAAGACACAAACACCGATGGAAATATAACAGTATCTATCTCTCATTGCTGAATTTGCACATCATCTCACCATTCCCTGTAAGATGTCCATTTCTTATAGCTGCAAACAAATGGAGGAATGTTAACCTTAAATCACCGCAGCTCAGGAATGTGGGGAGGAAAGAGGGAACACAGGGAACTGCTGTGATCCTTCCCTGTGATCTGCCTGACCCCGACCTGCAGCTGCTGGTAAAAGCACCACCTTGCACGGTCAGGCTGTCCCTGTGTGTTTGCACAGTTTCTAGTGAGGGTCATCGATTCAGTGTCCAGAAAAAAACTCTGCACAGTGGAAGCTTTTTCAGACCTAAAGTCTGTAGCAGCAAAGCACCAGCAACACAGACCACTACACCTAAAGGATTTATCAAGTTTTTGTGATTCATCTAAGACAAACTGTTCTCTTCTCCCCTCAATAGATAAATTAAATTTAAAGAAATATGCATCAGAGTGTGAAAAAGAAATCGCGATCACCATCTAAAAGATGGGATACTGGTCATCAAACATTGTACTTCCTGAAATTGCCATCACATTGTAAGAGCAATCACACTGACATGAATTGCAATTTAATTTTTCACAAAATACTTGAACTACACAAGACGACCCATTTGATCCCAGAGTTAGCACAGCAGCCAAGCCTTGGAATGTGCTCACAAGCCCTGTTTGAGGAGCAGTACCCTGAGCCGGCTTCTAAACACCACAGCAGCTGTCACCCCTGAGCACTGCTGGATGTGCCCAGGTCCTGCATCCCTCCCCTGCCATGCATCCCCCCCCTAGCTCACCACCTTTCCCACCAGATGGGATCCAGTCCTCTGCAATGCATCCCTTCCCTGTAGCCTCTGTGCAGATGGTCCTGCCCGTCTCCAGCCTCCCTCCCAACACCTTAAAGCCCTTAAATCACTCTTTATTCTTCCTCCCACAGGGACATTGCAAACTACATCATAGCCCACCAAAAGCTGCCAGAAACCCAGATTTCTTCCCCTGGAACCTTTTTCAAGTTGGAAAAGGTGGGACAAGATACTGCCTGCTGTCACACTGCTAAGCACACTAACCTGTCCCTGGGTTTTATTCTAGACCCCTTCCAAGATTCCCTGGCTTTGCAATTTCCAAAGAATACTAATAGCAAGGATACAGCAAACAAGGCACTGGAGACATGGGGCCACACCTGCAGCCCCTGCTTTGTGGTATGAAATAAAGGATTGCTGCCTAGAGCTGCTACCTAGAGGAGCAAAGCACATGGCATTTTGCAAGGAACAAGGCAGTAAGAAAAGCAGAGGAACCGAGGGAAAACAAAATGATGACCAGCTAGCAAATGCCTCTTTGGAGATGTCCGGCCCCATCAAGCAGCTACACTGGAGCCCCAGTCAGGCACAACATTCTCCTCACCAGGATGGTGGGAGTCCTTGCCCTCCAGTGAACCCAGACAGCCTCAGCAAACAGCAGGAGAGCCATGGATAGGTGAGGGAAGGAGAAGCCTCCGGGGCTGTGGGTTGCACTTGACCACCCTCACAGAAAAGGAGGGTGGTGTGTTTTCCAGTCAATCACACACTTACCCTGGGAATTACCCTATCTGCTACTGGAGAGCACTGGGAGGAAGAGGTTGTGAGTAGCTGCCATCTGCAGCAGGGCAGTGACAGAGCAGAAAAATCCACACATAGAACAAAATATGGGTGATCAGAGCCCAAAAGACCTTTATCTGCCATCTCATTAATTGCCAGCTGATCACCTGCTTCATTGCACAACATGAATTAGCATCCCACAACAGGTTTCCCCCCCAAATCCACATCAGCAGCACTAAACTGGTATGAAATGCAAGTTTAGGGGACCATGGTACAAGAGAGAACTTGCCTTCAGTTTATTTCCTAAAGTGGACAGGCCACGGTGGCCACAGCACCAGGTGGTTTGTCTCTCCATTTCCCCTCCCCCTCCCATAACTTCTCCAAGAACAGAGAGATCTGCATCTCCCCAGTCCTGAGGAATGCTCCAGTGCATTCCCCATGGAAAGGGGGGAGCAGCAGCCCCTGTGGAAAGGAACCCTTCTTGGAAACTTGGCAAAAGCCAATTTTGTTTGCAGTGCAGATGAGCACAAGTCTGAGCCCCTCTTAAAACAGTGTTTAAGGATGCCAGCAAGTCCCAGTGAATCTCATATTGGCACCAACCTTTGGCCATAAATTACTCAGACGTGACTGAAAGAGGGCAGAGGCTGCCAGAGTCCTGACCAGGGGATGAGCAGAGGAGACACAGCCCTGGGAATGTGCAGCTCCAGGGGCAGCACAGCCACCACTGGTACCACTTTTGCCCATCTGCCTGACCCCTGAGCACAGAGAGCCCCAGCAACCAGGCACAGCCTTTGCCACAGCCCTACCAGCCCTTCACTGGGTGAATTGCTGGCAGCTGAATCCATCTCTCTCCTTTTCCTGCTTTGTGCTATAGACACTGAAAGCAGAGGATGGAGGTGGCTGACTACTGTGTCCTCATCTTTCTGCAGCAATTTCCAGTTCATCTGCCCCTAACCTACATCTTGGCAGCCCAGCCCAGAGATACATCACAAGTCATTTGCATCAAGCAGACCCACGGGTGCACTGTTGTCAGTAGATGAGCTCCTTCCAAGTCTCAGGATTTATGGTTGCATCCAAACCACCAGTGCCATGGCCAGGATGGCACAGGCTCACCCACAGCTTGACTCCTTCAACTGCTCTGAGAAAAGACAGAAATATTACGGATGAGGAAAAGACCATGTCACAAGGAAAAAGGACATAAATTACCAAATAAGGAAGAAAAGACCGAACAACCCCAAATCAAAGAAAATGAGGGCTTGACAGTAGCTGAGGTTACACATGAAGAGGAAGGGAAGAAGTATCTCCCACTCAGCCGAAGTCAGAATGGAAGAGGCTACAGGACAGCAGAGCACCTTGACTGCACACTCTCTGCCCTGGGGTGTTTTGTTTTTTTTTCTAAAGAGGAGGTACAAGTCCAGGCTCTACTCCTGAAGATCCTGTCAGAGATGGTGCCCAGCCAAATGGGAAATCCAAAAAGAGTCTCAGAGGAGCTAAAACAAAGCTTTGTATCTGGAGCCATGTATGATAAAAAAACCTCAGATCAGTCTGCTCCAAACATTGAGGAAGTCTGGATGGGGGTGGCAGCATGATGGCCAAGATCTGCCTCTTCTTTGACAGGTAAGCCATAAGCAAAGAAGTTATTTCCATGATTTTAGCTTTCTAGGTCCAGAAATGGAAATAGTTTCTCTTTCAGACACTGTCCAGTAGGAAAAAGTTGAACTGAAGGATTTTGTTTTAATCATTAAAGCAAAGACAATATATCAACTTGCAAGACAAGATCAACAGCAAGTGGCTTTTCTTAGGTTTTAGATGGCTCTTTTGGGTTTCTTTTCTGCTATTGTTTTACATTTATGTCACAAACCAGTCTGTCTAGCAAGCATTTCTTCCATGAGATTGCAGGCAAATAGCAGAAGTGGCTTCTCCTCCCCTGGCGTCCCCCACCACGGTGAGTGCAGCGTACCAGCTGTCATTTGCAGACATTTATCCCATATCAGTGACTACCACTCAGGGGCCTGGGGCTTCCAGATTTCTTTCCATTCCCAAAATTAATGACAAGTGTCCTGATTTGCAAAGAAAAGCCAAAGACTGGATACGAAAGCCAAAGAAGGAGAAACACAAAAACAATCGGTCCCCTTGTGAAAAGCACGCCTTCAAGGTCTCCCTTTTTCTGGCTTTGTTGAGCCTGGATTTGGGGTTCTCTGCCGAGCCCCGCAGGATGGGAAGGCCCTGGGCAGAGCGAGGCACAGCGCGGCTTTGCCGTGCGCGGAGCCCGAAGCTGTGCCGGGGCTCCCCGGCGTGACCGTGACGTTCACGAGCATTTGTGNGACGCGTGAGCGCAGATCGCATTGCAAAACCGCGCCGGGGCTGGCGCTGCTCCCCGCAGCCTCCACACGGACCCCCCCGGCTGCACGGGGCTTGCACAAGAGCCGCCGAGCCAGGGAGTGACGCTGCCTGGGCGCTGCCGGGGCCCGGAGCCTGCGAGCCGGCGCTGCCATTGGGCTCCGGCAGGAGCAAGCGAGCACAGGTACGGACAGGATTTATTTTTCCTGTTGAAACACATTCGTCTGCAGATTAGCGGCGGCTCTGCGCGCAGGGAGCCCGGATACCACCAGCTGACTCTTCTCTGCCAGCCCGCAGCCATCCCCAGAAGCAAACAACACGCAGCTCTCCAGCCAGCACCTGGCTCCTCTGGCATTAACGTCCTGCGCTCTTAGCAGATGAACCCTGGTGCTGGAGGGACACTGACCCGCAAACTAATTTTTTTTTTTCCAAGCAGAGAGAAAAAAACCCACACGTATAAGACAGGGGTTCCTTTTCCTAGAGAACAGCAAATCCAGTGTTTCTGGACCAAACACAAGAAGGCTCTGTAAAATTCCCACTTTCTAATTTTTACCAACAAAAAGAGGCCAAAGCGAAAAGCAAACCCACAGAAATCCACTGCTGCTTCTGTTCCTTATTTAGGGTAGACTACATCTGAAATCTAATTATCTCTCTGCAACTCCCTGTGCAGTCAAGGCAGACAGGGAGGGATCTCCAAGGAACAATTCTTTTAACCTGCATGAAACACCTACCTGGGGATGTGACCAATTCTCTCTCACACCCTGCACCCAGGGATGCTACACCGAAATTACTCCAGATCCTGTCTTCTGGGACATGCAAGTCAGACTGAACTCCTACACTCAGCAGAGCAGTTTGTCCTTCTAAATATTAGCCTCCTCAAACACCTGGAGGTGAAGGAGTATCTTACATGTGTGTTGACCCAAGGGACTACAATAATGGCACAATCAGTCTGCAAGAGGAGGCTATTTCACGGTTTGTGCTTTATTTTCCCTTCTTTCCACAGATTATGGCAATTTAATAACTGGATTTTGAGTTCCCATACAGCCACACAACAGTTTCCTTTTCCATTCATTGGATCCAGAAATGTCCCTGTTCAGGGACAGCTGTGAGACATGAAAAGGATATTCCAGTGGGGGAAGTGCACCTCTTGCCTGCTGCTGTGTTCCCCATCACTATCCTGCAGCAGGAGAGGTTCCTCCAAAGTGAATGCTAGTCACTTTGCTACAAGAAGATCAGTGCTTTGGAAGACAAGCATTGATGCAGCAGTTGAAGAATTCCTGGACAAGCCATCCAGCGAGGACTTGCCACTCGTTCTGTAAGGAAGATGGGGAAAAAAGGAAAAGTCACTGCTGGGGACATGGTTCATATCAAAGCTAAGCAAGAGTCTCTGCAATTTTTAGAGGCAAAAGGACAAAGCACTGGAGACAGAAAGAAAAGGGCAGGAATACAAATGGTGAGACGAGAAGCATTGCGGACGGTGGGAGCTCAACCCAATCTGAAAGGCAATCCATGCTGCCTGAGAGCTCTTCAGTCACTGCAAAAACCCACAAATTTCTGGATAACAGAACAACATCCTTCAAGGGACATAGTTCCTGCCTCTCTAGAGCCAATACATAAAATGTAATTAAGCTTTTATTTCCAGGGACAGCTAATTATGGAGCCATCTGTAAAGAAGCAGTGCCTTCCCTGCCAATGTACATCCTAGGAGGCTGGGAGTGTTGGTGAGGACTTAGAGGACTCTGCATAACACGAAGAAGCAAGTATCTCAGCAACATTTACTGAGACCCTTTCCATCCTTAACCAATGGATAGAAAGAACAGAAAGAAATTACGGGTGCAATTGCATTTTAAGTGAGAGATAGAGGTTTTGTGGCACTTTCTTCCAGTGGGAAGGCTGTGTACTGTGGTAAGAGCCACCTCAATTTTCTGAGCACCTGGCTCAGGCAGACTAAACAAGTTTGAAGGGATCGAACCAGCATGAAGGGAGGCTGAAGGGGAAGAGTTGTGGAGCTGGAGTGCTCAGAACAAAAGCAACAAAGGAAATAGACCAGCTGCCTGCACAATGCCACAGAGTGGGTAACACATAAAATCAACCGTTAGGACACATCTGCAGGCATGAACTTAGCAGAAGGGTTTTACCAATACCTGGTGAAAAGACTCACATGCCAAAGCATCAACACTAATAGAAACATAGATGACAAGAGAGGAAAGGTTCACCCTCTGGCAAAAGATGTCAGGAACCACTTTTGAACCCACAACCTTGTCTACCTGCTCAGGCAGCTCAGTCTGCCCAGGACACCAAAAACTGCCCACACAGGCCACTCTAACCCGAGGCACCAACTCTCAGCTCTGTTGCTCAAGACCAGAGCTCTTGCATCCCACATGTTGTTCCTCAGATGGAAAAAGTAACCCCAACTCAGCTGCTGATCATGGCAGATTCATGTGAATCAGCCCTGGAGGCCAAATTTATAAACTCTTCCACCACTGAGGGTGTGTTTGCCAAACTCAACCTTACCCAAACCTCCAGCTGGGCTTGCAGAGCTCTGGTTTCTTCCCCCTGCTTATCTCCAACCCTGCTCCTATTAACAGCTATTTTCCCCTCTACATCCTTATCTGCCTTCTCAAAGAGGGATGTTGCAACACTATTAGCTCCCAAAGGTGGGATTCTACAGCTGCTCACCACCCTCTGTTCCCCTGAAACCAGAAAAATCCTGTCAGCACCCCCCAAACCAGGAACGTGCTGCCCTGAGACCCTCCAGGAGCATCTCCATCAGACGCAGCTCCCCGATCCCTGTGTGTTTGCTGGGAATCTTCAGCACAGTGCTGCTCCAGTCACTGGACATAGGGGGAAAGGAGAAACATTACCTGGATCAAGTCAATAATTCCTCAGGACCATCTGCCAAGGACCAGCATGGATGCATCTGTCCTGCCGCTCACACATTTGCTGGCAAACATCACTTTATTTTACTTTTCATCATCACCTTCATTTAACTCCAGCCCAGGAAGCTCCACAGTGGATGTCAGCATGAGAGAGAAAAAGGAAATGTTTTCAAATTGAAAAGTAACATGAAACCCAGAAAACACTAAATTGCCTTGTAATCGAAATCATTATATTTGTTGGTAGGAAACAGAAATAGCCTAGCTAAGCACTATCTATTTAGCATTTTAAAGCTAAAAATAGCAGTAACTACATCAGCAGGGAGAAGGAGTTTGAGCACAAAGTGAATGATCACCAGCAATTATTTCTGGATATTTTAAGTAAGTGCCCTGAAATTGAAAAAGGCAACACATGTTCAAATCCCTGTCCAAGCTTACAGGACAAATATAACCAGGTAAAGTATTGGGTAGAGGGGAGGAATGTTAAAACCAGCCATAAAGAAAAATTAGAGGTTAGGAAAGATCAGTTATCTATAAGGAAGCAAGATGTACTTTGGGAAGATTTAACACTGAGAATGATTTCAGATTTTGAAAGGATTCCTGATCTCCTCTAATAGTTTGGCTACTCCTAGTTCACAAATGAGTCTGCTCCACCTGTGAATTTTCCTGACACTTTACATGGCTCAAAGGTTAACTCTTGACTTTCACTTGAGATGTCAAACTTCAGCAACAGCATAGAGCTATAATGTAATAATGTCTTAAACTACACAACAATATGCTTTTCACTTCATTTAGGAGGATGCTAAAATCAAATCATGGTCTGTGCATGCTCTTCATCAAGCACAGCTGTGCCTTAGCTCCATCACAAGGGGATGTTTTTCTCCCAAGACACACCCAGGGTGCAGCACCAGACATTAGCTGCTTAAATTAATGCCTCTATCTCCAGATCCATTCAGCTTTTTCTCAATCTTATAGAAGTCTCAACATAAGAGATCTCTGAACTATGGATGTTGATTTTCAACAGTACTTGGATTTCAGGAGGAATTCCACAGGTCTAAAAGAAGGCTGATATTTTGTCTGTTTATAAAAGTATATAACTACAGAGACTGAATTTCTATAGACCTGTCAGTCTGAAACTAATCCCTAAGAAAAGAATAGTTAATACATAGCTAAAAGAGATTAATGCCAATCAACATGTTCATGAGAAACAAATCTTGTCAAATTAATTCTCATTTTAAGAGATTACAGTTTCCTTGATGGAGCAATAGTATTAATGCAGCAATCTACCACATCGCAGCTCTCCTCACTCCAGTTGGGCCAGTCCTGCTCTGAATCAGAAAGCCAGCCTAGCATTCCTTAAAATAAACTAAAATCTGGTCAAAGCCTTTGGGATGCAACTGGAAATGGGAACTCTAGGAAAGCAGGGTCCTGCTGTGTTCTCCCATTGGCTCTGTGCTGGTCAGAGTTTACTGAGCCTGGGTAGTAAGTGCATTACTGAGACCATGGCTGAGATGGAGGTGGAAAGGATTTGGGAGCCACTGGAAGAAAAGGAGGCTGTGCTGCTGGGAAGCAGTGATGAATCACCTGATGGGAGCAAGGAGCAGGTCAGTGGCAGGCCCTGCATGGCTCCAGACAGCCCCAGTGTGGTCAGAGCCACTGAACAACAGCAGAAGCACCAGAGATAGCTTAGAATGAGCAGGATGACCTCAGTGGCTAACACAATCTATGGCAGAGTACAGGGAATGTCACACAGGAGTGAGAATACTGCTGCGGCTGTTGCAACACCCACTCCAGGTTGGCAAATGGCAGATGAAGGGGATGTACAGCTCTGTCATGTGGTCTAGGAGGGATCTTGCTGCAGCACAAGGAGCCTACAGCTCTTCCCTGCTGCCCTCTGAGCATCCAGTATCTGCAGGGTCATCAGAGGTAAGCAGGCAGAAGCCACCAGCACTGTGCTTGGAATTTAATCAAAACAAAGGAGACTGGAAGTGAAGTCTATCCTTTTGGCCCCAGGAACAACCATCATGAGACTTGACCTCTGTCACCAGAGAGCACACACTTCAGAAAAAACTCATTCAGAGCAGTACTGGGGCAGGATGACTTTGCCATCTCTTACACAGGACTGTAGCTTGCACAAGTGGCCACAGATCATTCCTTCTGACCATACAGGTGGCACCACATCCAAGCAGTTATTAAACACAAATAAATAAAAATACTGCTAGCTCAGAAACCTCTGAGTCCAACTCACGGCCGTGTTTGTGGCGTGTAAAAGGCACCCAAGCTGCAAATGACAGTGTAATACACTGTGTTATTAACAGCAACCTACAGCAGGACATGTACTCAGCACTCAAACCTGCATGGAAAACTGCTCCAGATTACCCATCCTTTTGTATTTAGGCTTCAGTTACACCATGGCTGTTGCATTGCTCTCGTGCCTCTGCAGGGCAGGAGGGGAGAAGGTGGCCTTCACCTCCCTCCAGCAGCAGGATCCCGGATTCTGGGCCCTGCGAGCTCCTGCTGGAGACCCACCAGAGGGCGGTCGGGGTTGCTTTTTCCCTCCGACTACATCATCTTCCACCTTTGCATCCCGGGGAGCCTCACAACGTCACTTTTTATCTTCTGCGGCCACTTAGAGCTGCTTTCTGAAGAGAATATAATTGGTGTTATCACATGCCACAGATATCTACAGATAATAGAACATGTTTGCTACAGATGAAGTAGTTATTTATTAATTGTAGTCCCTGGCTTGTTGGGGCAGCCTCTTTTAGAGCTGCATCAGACAGCAGGCCCCCAGATTCCATGGTTGATTATGCTGGTGTCTATAGGATTGGATTGCCCATAAAGTTTATGCTGGTTTTTGAAGACTGAAGCTTCTTCTCCTGTTTCACTTACTCAGAAAGGCGAAAACTACCATATTAAATATGGATACAAAACATTAGACAAAACTAAATCTCTCCTGAGCTATGTCACACCATTATCAGTGGTGTGACAGAGGAAACTCAGCTTCAAGACCACAGTCATCACTACAAGTTTCAGTCAGAGATTACCATTATACTACCATTAATATTATATAGTTGTCTTTGACAGCTCTTAAAACCTCCTTTCCTCCTGCTTTCATCTTTCTCTTCTCCAAAACAATGACCACACAAAGCTGCTTTTCCCTTTTCCTGCACAGCCCAGCCTGCAGGTACAGAAGCTTTCCATCTGTTCTTCTCTCCAGTTCCACCACCCATCCCATCTCTCGCATCCTTCTTCCTCGCCTCATCTCCTTTCTTCCGCACCCTCTTGTGTATCTCTCCTCAAAACCTGTCTGCCCTCATGTGCAGCTTTACACCATCCTTACCTGTCTGGGCATGGCACCATCTCTCCGTACCTCCAAATACTCTGTACTTCCATTATCTGAAACTTTTTTCTTCCAAAACAACCCAAAATCCTTCCTGATTTGTCTCTGTTTCATGTTTTAGATTTGTTCTACAATCAGTCAGAGCAAAAGATTCTTGTTGAAGAAAACACAGCATTAGGAAAGCCAGTCTAGGTAAGCTGTTCAAAAGCAACCAAAAGGCAGCCAGCAAAACAAACAAACAAACCCCACAAACAACCAAGCAAAAAAAGTTTCTCCTCTGCATTCGACCCTTCAGAAAGTCAGAATCATAAAATCTTTTTAATAACACTATCACCAGAACACAGCAGCTAGAGGGTCACAGTCCTTTGCTTAAGCAGGACCTTGAGGCTCTCCAGATTTCCCCACGGTACTTACCCATGGCAGCGCTATTGTGGAGGGACACAGGTGAGGGACACCCCAGTTTCAGCTGAGGGGACAACCAAGCCCCTGTCACTCTAGAGAGACACCTCTCTGCTCACAGCTGAGCATCCTGCCTGCCCCAGGGGCTGCCCACAGAGGGAAGCAGTTCACAGTGCTGTCTGTCCTGCACTGCCAAGGGCCTCTCAGGAGGCAGATCGAGAGGGACATCCTTAGGGAGATGCCCCTGTCCTAGGAAGCACAGCTCTGCTGGGGACGCGGGTGGGAGCCTGCCAGGCAGGAGCAGACAGACTCAGGCAGTAGCAAAGCGACTGCTTACAAAGGCAACTGCTTTTACTGGTGACACACAAGTCCGTTGTACTTGGATTTCACACCAGGGCCTGCGCTCCAAGTTTCCCAGCTCCCATTCCACTTGCTTCCTCTCTTTGCATTATTTCTAGAGCAGCCCTGTGTGAGGATTTTCATTGCACGTTGTGCCACCCCTCACAGAGCTCTGCAGGCCAACACAAGACAGAGGCACCAAGAATGGGCAGAACAGGAGGCACAAGGAAATGTGGATTAGAGCCCTGCCCTGCCATTGTGTGACAAGCACAGGGAATTAAGACAACTTCCTTCTGTGTAATCCTTTAGGCAACATTAGAAAGTGTTTCTCAGTTCTTGAACCAAGATGAACAAAGGAATTTCAGTGGTAGGGAGAGTGATACAGGAAGATATCCTGAGCTGCAGTGCTCTGGGACTGCAGCCTAGCTCTCCTGGCTCTGCTGTGTGTTTGGCCACAGCCAACACTTTCCTCAGGCTCACCTGCACAAGGCAAACTCCTCAGTGTGGCTCGAGCTCCAAGATTTGCTCTGCACCTGCCAAGGTAGTCCCTGCACGCAGCTGCCAGGTTAACACTGCTTGGGCTGATGTGCCAGATACTGAAATAATATATTAAAAACAGAGTTCACAAAACTCTATCTTTCCATTGCAGTTGGCTCTGTCACCCCGCTACTTTTCAGGAACAGACAACAGTAGCAACTAAAATGCACTGACAAGACAAGGTCCTGCTAGTAATGGGGAAGGTCAGAGATAGCACAAGCAGTGAATCCACCCAGCAATGCTTCCTAGGACAGAAGCAACAGGATCAGCAGAAGAGATGATCCAGGCAGGTAAACATTTTCACATACAAGCATTTTGTTGAGATTAAGTTAAAATGTTCTTCCTACCTGCTGTAATTCTCAAGGCACCAATTTTTGATGTTTACTGGATAACTGGCAAAGTGGAACAAGTTACAGGAGTTCAATCCCTACTGTAACTGGAAAAATGCACACTTTCCAAGTGTACATCTGTCACATGGGCTCTGTTACCCACATGGAAACAGCCATTAACTGGCTGGTTTCACCTTAAAAAGCTGAAAAGCTAAAAGAGAAGGAGAAACCCTCACAGTTTGCTATGATCCCCAATTACACAGACCATAAGTAATGCTTTCCTGGAAAGACACAAGTAAAAGAAACAAAGTTATTGCAAATTACCATTAATGTGCCTTTCACATAATTTCTGTCAAATAATGCAAAATGTTTTCAAAAGCATCTTCTCTTAACTAGATGGAAACACACATGAAATTCAGACAGTTGACTTGCATCAAGCATCAAATTTTGGCCTTAGCACTATGTTCCTACCCAACAGGGAAGCTGTGGACAATCCACCAATTTTTAAACCCAGATTTGGAGGTTGAGAGCTAAGATGGACAAGAACCACTTTCAAGAAATCAAACAGCAGTTTTCAGAATAGGAAAGAGAGAGTTTTTTACAAAAAAAAAAAAAACCAACATAACAAAAATATCAAAGAGCAATTTTATTTATCTTATTTGGCACAAAACTTACAAGAACTGTTTTGTTCCCTTCTTAAATTTTAGTACAGCTAGCAAGGAAAAGAAAAGGCATACTAATACATTTAATGAGATGTACAGCAAGTGACATGTGGAAAGAGGCACCAGAAAGATCTACCAAAAATCAAAGTGCATGAAAAATACCTACTCTGAGCGCCTCATGGTATTGTATTAAGGCACCACTCTTTTAGAAGGTTTACTGAATACGTCAAGTGTGCAACTTCTTGATTTGGAATGTGAGAGTCCTTCAGCCTGTATCAGAGCTGGATACTGCAACCTCTGGATGGAACGTTTCTCCCTGTAGATGTTAAAGGAAGAGACCTCTGTGCCCAACATCATCTCTCAGCCAGGCATGTCACTATCACATGCTTTGAAAAAGCCAACACAGGTTATCAGAGTACCAGCATTTTACTTCAGAGTTTTAAGCTGTATTGTGCACCAGACCTATGCATTCTTTACAATGGTTTTATAGAAAAGAAAGGTTGAAGAGACAAAAGTAACATGGGACATACCATACATTTAGATAGTTTTATCAAAAGAACATTTAAAGACTTTCTGGAGTATCTCTTAAAAAAAAAATCTGAATAGTGTTACAATCCAAAATAATTAAATACACTTTTCAACAGATTATTACAAAGGTTCCTTCAGGACTAGAAATCAAGTCTGACAAATTCCACAAGACTTCAGGAACTTTCAGTAAGGATGTAGAAAAAGCCCAGTATTAGACAGTGGTAAGGGATTTTCATAACTGGAAACATTTAATGCAAATCCTGTAACTTCAGATCATGTTATATGGGTCTGTATATACACACACATGTACACACACTCACACGTCATTACAAGGGCCAGACAGACACCTTGGTTCCTTGTGGGTTCTGCACATCACTGCTCTGAAGTACAACAGAAGCTGCACCAGGTTTATTATTTCAGCACCTTCATTAAGAACTATTTGTTTAAGAACCAAACCACTTCAGTTACAAGGTGCCACAGGCCAGCAAATGTAAACAGGTTCCAAACAACCAAAGAGAAGTTGCATCTGCTTCTTACCAGCTTTGACTTTGGTTTTTCTGCTCAGCTGGATCACCAGTCTCCTTTACTTGCAGGTTGAGGAATTTTAGTAAGAAATCAGTGCCCGTATCAAAACTGAAGTGGGAATCAGTAAATGCAGAATATTGTTATCAAACCACTGTACAACACCTCTACTGTAGAGAGTTTCAAACATCTCAGGAGTTTGAGACTGCTTAACCTGAACTCTGCAAAAACATATTTCTCTGTGGACATGCAAAGGCATTTGAATATGAACTCCAGGCATTACAATATTTCATTTTTTGTCCTCTTATGGTGCAGACCTTGAGAACACAACTGTGTGCCCCATTATAAAACCAAAGCACCCTTGAGCATTAAAAATTCTAAACAGCAAGGGTAGGAAAGAAGGGCATCTGGAAGTGATCTACACATTACAGAGCATGGTGTTTCACAAGTCTCTGAACAGTTTAGTTCATACTTTCTGGGATAACTTTCTCAATACCTTTGTCCCAATACAGAGCTGTAGTTTTCAGTAACTCTTTTACCTCTGCATTATTTGCTACCACATATAAAACATGCCACAGAAGTGGCAGTCAGAGCTAAACATTTAACAACATGTCCTTTTCAACCTTTATTAACAATTACATTTATTTCATGATTTGTATGTAAAGTCATGTAGCAATATAACATTGGTGTTATACACTGTGCTTCCGTTCTCTGGCACTTGGAGGAGGAATTCATTTCCAGATAGTCACATCTTGCTGAAGCATTCCTTTGCATTTGTCCAAACCTGAATTCCCTTTTAAAAGAACAATTAAAAATCAATAGGTGGGAATATACTCTATTTGCAAACCTCATCCACAACTTTCTTCAACAGAAGGCTCTACAAAGAAGTCCCACAGAATTTCACAGAAGGCAGCAGAGACCACATTGAAATTGGACCACATTGTCTATTTTATATCTATATATATCTCAACATTAACATGTCACTGAGTTCAAGTAGGGTGGAGTTTACGGGAGGTTTTATGGTAGTGACTTTCAGTCTTCAGTGACTGCCACGTTCCCAGTTACTGACAGGACAAACACACTGGGCCAGCCTTCCCCAAGCCACACGTACCTTTTTGCACATGCTAATCTGCATAACAGCATAGCTTATAAGTGCCTCCTTCAAATCATGATTCTTCTGCTCTTTAAACCGTTCAATGTCAGCCCAGGCACTTTTCACAAAGTCTCTGAAATTTAAAGCAATGATTTCTGTTAGTAAGTGTTTTACATGTTCCATCCTCAGCTCTGGACATTCAGCAGAGAAGCTGTGTACAACGGGTGCTCCATCTTTCAGTCAGTAAATCGAGTCCTGCAAATATTATGCATCCCTCAGCGTCCTCATTTTACAACTGACACCACTACTAATTCTCCACCTTCTTTTCAAGGTTTTTAATCTAGAGTTTCACAGGATACATTAGGATGTTTGTTTGGTTTGGTGCTTTTTTCCCAGGAAGCATCACCGCCATAGAACCAGCATAAGTCAGAATATACTTTTTTCCTTCACATTCTGTTGGGGTAACTAATTCTGTTTATGCCAACATTCAGCACACAACACTGCATTTTCTTTTTCAATTGTCAAGTCAGAATCTTCATTTATTCAGCATGAAAATTCACTTGTTTGTCAGGATGTGAGACAGTCAAGTACAATAAACATTTACAGTGCAAATTTAACTTGGACAATTCACTTCAGAAATTAATTTTGTTGGTTTGGTGATGTGTAGTCAGGTCTCCTTAACTAAAGTGGAGGCATATATCTGTAATTCATACTTTCATTTGTGCTGGACTAGCATTCACTTGAAAATTGCTTCCAGAGCTAAAAAAGCACATCTCAAATACATCTGCCAAAATTATTAAGATACTGCATTTACTGAGTGTCTTGCTGTTTTGAACTATTCATGAACTAGCCTTATCTTTCCAGCTCTAATGCTACCATTCAGAGATACCACGTTTACCCCTTGTGTTATATGACAGACATGCTTTGACAAAATCCCATTGCTTTAAGAATGTTAGTTCCTATTTCTCATTTTTGTGTACCTGAAGAAAATTTCATTAGAGCACCAAGAAGCAGTTACCCAAACACAACACGCCAGACCTTCTAATCTCTTTCAAACGGGAGTAAGGTGTCCCCCACATGAGAAGCTGCAGGATAGGGGCTCAGCACCCTTATACATAAACCAAACTAAATACTGTATTTGAAGCAAATCAGCCTTTGAGTCTCAGCCTATTCAGCTGCAGACCTCCAAGCCCACCTGCTAAATATATTACTAGTGGAACATAAAAGCAGGCAAGTCAGCCATTAGAGTGGGCTCAGTAACTGGGAAAGTCATCAGGTTTTACATAAGCCATACACTCAGACCAGAAGCTAACTGCATGTACTGCACTTTATTTCACAACTTGCAGCTGACAGGAGCTTTTATAGACAGCTCATAAACACCAAGAATATATTAAAAACACTTATAAAATGCAAACACCTTCAAGAGCATCCAGTCGAGGACTTTTGCTGAGACAAGCCCTGTGTTTTCTTTGAAACAGTCAAGTCCATTTACCTGCCCTCCAGATTTTTAGACTTTAGTTGCTCTTCTCCTTCCTGTATCTGCTCTTCTAGAACCTTTATCTTGGCTTCCCTCTGCTCAGGGGTTTCTTGCCCAAAGAGCTTGCTGGTCATCCCCTTCAGGGAGAAGGTTCTCACAGTCTACAAAAAACAAGGATACTCTAGGTTTGGCATGTCCTGAGCACAGCCACAGGACACCAGGTGACTTTTATTGGCACTTGTGCTTAATATTTGGCTGATTTTTTTCTTTAATTTTAATTTCATTAATTGATAAGTAGCTCTGGTGACTCAGACTAAGCAAAGGGGAAAGGAGGTAATTTGATGTCAGCCACTTTAAGGCTGACAAGGGGGAACTTTCAGAGCAGCCTTCCTAGTGATGTAGGAAGAGAAACAAAAGCCATAAAGGCATTCCATAAGGAACATCAATAGATCCAAGAGCAACACTAAAAATTCTAAAACTGTCAGTTACCATTTTCAGATAATATTTTAGGTAATGTTAACTCCTATATAAAATGGACTAACACAACATATCAGTAACACCCACTGTCCAAAAGGCAAAGGAATTCTTTCAGAATTCCCAACATTTTCATCTCTAGGATAGAGCTGTCTACAGATAAAGTGTTATTCTGTCCCAGTCATATTTACTGCAACCCTTTACTTGCTCAGTATTCAATAAAAGAAGCTTGGCACAAACAGCTTATGTCACCAAGAACCAAGTTACTTTAAACCTCACATGTCTCTAGCTCATATGATACCATTTCTCAAAAGCAGCAGCCAGCATGCTGGTGCCATTTAAATATCATTTTAAGTAACTTGGCTCAAGTTAAAAATAAATTCAGAAAGAGGCATCTTGGAGAAGAAAGTGGAAAAAGACTCACTCCTGTTGCCAGCTCCTCACACTGCTGTTTCTTAGATGTTAAGTCCTGTGCAGCCATTTCCAAATCATATTGCATTAGTTCATGCTTCCTGCAAACTGCCCTGGAAAGTAAGTAATGAAAGATCTGTCACAAAATACTTTGTTTTGCTATGTTTCCCTCCATTTACACTTTACAAATAGCATCATGTTTTGTTTATTTTTGACAGGAAGCACCTCTATTATTCATCCAGCCTAAATTCAACAGCCCTATCACAGACTGCGTAACTCTTAACTCTGTAGTTAAGCTTGGATCAAAGAATAAATAAAGTTCTTAGTACAACAGATTCTGCTTCTCTTTTTAGGCTCATTCCAAGATACACTCAACAATACAAGCCCTATCACCTCCTTAAGGACACCACTGTAAAACAGTTTAATTCAAAATACATTACAGAAATATCACAGCTTTGACAAAAGATACCTGGAGATGGTACCTGTCACAGCAGCAATCTATCAATCAGTCATAAAATTCATCCCATTTTCTTTCTTAAACAATGAAACAAGAAACTGCTTCTAGACTCATACAGTGCCTTTCATCTGGAAAAGAGGAGTTTCCCCTGACCACCTGCAGTAGTCCCAGTCCTGTGTGGGCTGATGATGCTACATCCGTTCTCCACAGCCGGATGCACATTTGTCTCCCAGGGGAGGCCACCAGTGCTCCAGGTTCCCACACAACAGCCCTCGCTCTCGCCAACCCAATTCTCTACTGGACCTCTCCAAGAGGTTCAGAGCCAGCCCTTGCAAAGCACAATAGCTTTAGGCACAGCCTTGCAGCATAAAGCAATTTGCTTTTGTGTCCATGCTTTTTAGGGGTGACTTTGACAAACACTAATGTAAAACAAAACAAAAAGCTGGTATTTAAATGCACTGCGCAGCAGATGAAAGTTACACTGGGCACTTTGAAAGTTCCTGGAATTTCTAATGGCTGTAGCAGCTCTGTTTGGCCTATCTCATTTAAAAGCTGGAGCTTTCAGCACACTGAGGCACTATCACATCAAAAGCCAAGGATACAGTGGAACCAGAGGAATAAACAGCATTTTCTTCCACAGTATACAGATTTTAACATTTCTGTCTTTTCACTACTGATCAGATCAGTCCTAATTTGTATTGCCACTCACATGGCAATCAAATACAAGTAGCAGAATAAGAAACAAGAACATGGAGACTCCACAACACTGGAATTTCCTGTTCTCAGAGAACACAAGAAGATACCAGACTAAGTTAAACATCAACATCACATTAGAGAAAAGGACTACAGCTTCCTTTTGAGCTCTAGATTTCCGTACATACCTCAGTGCTTCTGCATAGAAGAGATATTCCTTCAGCTGATCGGCATAGTGCTCCTCTTCTTCCAGTATGTCATCAATAGAAGCTGCATATCTAGTGAAAAACAGCCACAGTTAAATGTAAAGCTGATTAATTTAACCTTCAAGGATATGCATCCAGAAAAAAGGGAGAACTCCAGTTTGACAGAAACACCTGTGACAAGCAGCAGAGAAACCTTCCAAAAAGGGTTTTTTCCTTGTTTTTAATTGAACTCTGAATCAGCTAATGTCAACATACCCGTGGGCCTGCTTCTTTGGATGTTACTACAATGAATCTTTTGACAAGTACAAAACCTATAAGTCTCCTGCTGAAGATGAGACAGCTATTCTTCCATGAAAAAATCCTACTTATTCCTTTCCTGCAGTGGACAGTCAATAGGCAGCACCAAGACAAAAAAAAAACAAACCACAACACAGTGCGAAAGAAATCCTTCAAAGCTTAAAGCAGTAAGGGCCAGGAATGTGAACATCACACCCTCTGAAAGCAGAGGCTGCTTTCATGGCTTGTTATTCAGCCTGAGTACTAGATAACTCACAGGGGTACCCTGAACACCACAATATTAAGTCCCTTGAGCTCCTTCAAACTCTATAGCTTCACCTACTTTGTAAGTCAGGCAAATTAATTCACAGCAACAGGAAGTTCAACCCTCCTTTTAGGGAGAAATCTGAAGTACCAGGGCTTGGACCAAATCTGCAGCTCTTGCATTCAGTAAGAATTTAATTATTTAGGCTGATGTCTCCTAGAAATGGCAAAATGCACCTTATTTTTCTCATTGATACTGCTTATTTGACAGTATTTAATGTGCTCTTGCTGACCAAGGTGACTGTCTTGGACAGATTTGCAGGGACAGGCCTACAGCTTAGAGGCAACTGCAGATCTCACTTGGCACAGCCCCAGAAATCAGATTCCTCTTTAGCTTCAGGGCATGTGCCACTGGAGATAACCAGGATGAATGAGATCCCACACAAATACCTTCATCTATTCTGCTAACTCAGTCTGGATTCTCAGCTATGTGGCAATCTCTCACACATCTGCAGGCTCTCTGAAGTGAGCATATGTCCATTCTTCTCTAGCAACCAGCACAACATGACCCGAATGCTAATTATAGCACCTCTTGGCTTTCAAGATTTTGCAAAAATCTTTGCATTTTTCCTTTTCTCCCTATGCCTCTCCAGTAATTGGCTCTGTGGAAGAAGTGGCAGAGTCTCAAGCTGACAGGGAACCAGTAACATGAATTTGGGAAGTTTGCAAGTATGATGAGTTGTTTTGATGCTCTGTGAAATCAAAGACATGGCACATCCAGGAAAAGCCCTACCAAGGCTCTTGGTGATGAATAAATATAACATATGAAGAGGTCAGCAACAGCAGATCAGTTTAAGTAGAAGGGATTAAACAACAGGGAGAACAAGAAGTTATATTATGAATCAGAGTAAGGAATAAGTCAAAACTGTTGAAACATACACTTGTTCTGAAACAATCCTGCAGCCACACAGGTCATAAATGGCTTACCCTATTTTAAGTTCTGCAATTCAATAATTTCAGTATAGTGTTTAGATTTCTCAGGGCAGCAGATGGACCACATTTCATTTTCAAGTAAGATCTAAGTTTAGAACAGTGCTAGAGCTCATCTGAGGCAGATCAACTCTCAGAAAAGAACCTCAAAAATGACTAAAAAATCTCACCAAACAAAATCCTACCTTACCTAGACAGGTTTTTATAATGAGTTTGATTCAGGGGGAAAAAATGTAGTAAGACAAGCTACATTTCTGACTGCCTAGACTTAGGCAAACTAGAGAAAGTGTTAAGGAGAAAGACAGTAAGATAAAAAGGTACCTGACATGGTATCACTCTGTGTAAGCTGTCAACTAAACCCTTGTTTTAGTTAAGACTGGTTCAATACATAATGGCAGTCTAGTTGATACAGAGATAAAGGGTCATTCATTAATGGAATAAAGGACAGAAGTCAAAGGTCTGGCATTTTTTTCTTTCATATTTTAAATGCTAGTTATAGCCATTTACTCCAACTTTCTCAGCATACTCTTCACTTCAGCAAGTGCAATAAAACACACACCCAGAGAAGCTTTAGGTTGTCTTCTCCAAACTTTTAGCAGTTATAAATCATATTAACCAACAACAACTCAAGAGCTTAAATAAACCTCTAGTAAAGACTACAGCATATAGGGTAGATGGAGAATAATTAAATTAGTTTTGAAGTTTAACATCTATATCCGGCAACCTTCTAGAAGTAGTGTTTGGATGCAATAAATTCCCACGTGATGTCATGGGAATGGTAACTGAAGTGGTAAGTTACACTTTAAAAAGATCATAGATATGAACCTTACTGCTAAGAGACCACACAGGTCACTGAATGAGTTCTTGAACCTCACAACTGCTGCTTCTTGCTTGATGGTCATCACTAAGGGATTACTGTTGTACAACAATGCCAGAGCAGAGGAGATGATAGACAATGAAAGACACCTCAGACTTCATGGAGTGAGTAAAATTACCCAGAATAGTAGTTACCTACTGCCATTGATCTGGATCTTTAGCCCTGTGTTACAGACAGAAATATTAAGTATTATGAGGGTGTTCAGCCTCCTGACTGAGAAGTGAGACAACTTTCTTTTAATTGGTTATGCATTTCCATGTGTTTGATATTTTAGTGTAGTGTATCTGAACCACTGAAAACCTACATGTGATTCCTTAACTCCACTGTATCGTACCAAGTTTTCACAATCTCTTCAATTCCTGCCTACCGCTGTAGGTGCTTAACATTGTATTCCACCCCTACTTCAATTATTTTTCTTCTGAAAGCAGAATGCATTCTCCATAGCTTTATTCAGACCAGAGCCCTCTGCCTTGAAAATATTACAGCTTTTCTTGTATGGAAACTACCCCATTAGACAAAACACAGAACTGTGAATAAATTATTCAGAAGGGGTCAAATTCTTAAAGATTTGATAAAAGCAGAATTACTCTAAAGAAGCTGAGGGCATGGCTCTTCAAACCCTTCAACTTGGCAAGGCCAGTAACAATTAACCTGTTAACCCAACACCCCCAGTAACAATCAGGCAGTAGTACATATGTAAATCTGCCCCATAAACTAAACCTGAGAATTTATTTCCACAGGAATTACACTTTATCAGTAAAAATATTACATGAAGTGTCAAACACCTTCCACCTCTTGCTGGAGTTGTTACTTATCTGTTGTGTGGGATTACAGAAGAGGAATCAGTGGTAAGAAATGTTGTTTCACTTGCTATATGTGACTATCTGAAAAGCAGAAGCCATGAGCTTAGAATACCACTCCTGTGAGCACTCCCAAGTGCTAGACTCTTATTTTGAAGGCTGTACTTCACATACTCTGCCAAATGATTCTAAAGATGCAAAGAGAGAGGATTTTTTACTTTATTATATCCAGTCAGTGTTTGTTTCAAGAATCCACTGGAGTTTTGGTGCCGATTAATTAAATTTCTTAACTCCCTGTAATTAAGTCCAAATCTGTGTACCATCTACCGCATGGTACAAAATGCTGCTATCAAAACCAAATGGATCTCATCAGGTCTGTAGTACATTAAAGTTGTATTCCACCAGTTTCTGGCATAGTAGCTTAAAAGAAAAACTGGAAGGATTCCAAACACTTCTACGATTTCAAAATAATAATAAAAAAAGAAATCCCTCTAGTTCTCCTGAGGCTTTTTGAGCTACTTAATACAGCATATGGATGCTAAAACTGTGCCTGCATCCAAGGCACAGAAACACTGTATACCTAAAAACAACGCAGCCCCAACTTTCTTGGTACTCATATGTACTTTGAGATTGAGGGAATAGAGAGGAAAGAGGGAGAGTTCCACATCTGGCTTACATCAAACTATCAGATATTCAGTCAGTACTTACACATCCATGTGGTGGCCAGCACTCTGCAACCCATCCCCCATCTCCTTCTCTATTGCACTCCACTCACTGTAGGAAAAACAAACGAGAAACAACATCACACATGAAGGGTAAGGGAAGTTAATAAGCTGCATCCTGTATATAATTTCTTTCCAGGTGAAACCTGAATGGAAACTGCCTCAAAGTTACACTAAGGCTTACTAAGTTTACTAGGCTAAACTGTTTTTTTTCTTTAAGGAACAGCACTGACAGTGTGACAATGCCATTTATGACACTCTGAAAAACAATTTCCCTAAACTCATCATCAAAAATACAGTTTGTTTGGGATGGGGTTTGAGCATAATCTTGTTTAAATAGCTGAAACTCAATTAAAACAAAATCAAACAAACAAAACTAAACCACTAAGCACTTAATATAAATGGGACAAGGGACAAACAACAATGGTGAACTTTCTGAAATACATTTTAGGCTCACCAAGAATATACTAAGCTTTCCAGACTTATAAGAGAGAATATAGAAGCCTCTCATTCCAAAAACCAAAGGGTGGGATTTGACTTTTGTAAGCATTTTATTTCCCTGAAACTATTTGATGTAAGTAGCTTTATGTTTTCACGGTAGATTCCTGTTTAGCTCTGTAAGAAAAATTCCAATTTGCAATTGTTTCAACTACCTATTTACATAAGAGATATTATTTAAAGAAAGAAACAGTGCAAGAAAAAGAGAGCAAGAGACTTGTTCTGGATATCCTGGTATGTACACTGCCATTTTAATTGTGTTCTCAGCTTTGAGAAACCTTATGAGAGTTCTTAGTTACAAGAATTACACCCACAACTTTTTACAAGAAAAAAGAGGTTCTCCTTATATTTCGCATAATTTATGTGTAATGCATCTATTCTGTCCTTCACTTATTCATAAACATTCCACTCTGCTGATGTTGATATTTGTTTGTCTTTGTGCTATTACAGAACTACACCTAATTTCATTTTAAAACCCCCAATGAGAAAGACATCTGCAATCCATTAACCCAGAGAATTAAATTTAGCACTTGAACAGTGTGTAGAAGCAGGAGGTTTCTCTTAACCAGAAGTTTAGATTCTTGAATTCTCCAGTGAGATGGAAAACTTGAGCATGCAATTCCCTCATATAAATCAAAAAAACGATGGGCAAATTCACTTCTAAAAGCTACTAAAATTGGATAGATATAATTATTGATGTTTATCCATTAAAAGAACCTAGAAGCTTTTTCAGAGACAACTGCATGAAGAACAGTGAGTTACTTTCTGAAGAAACAAAATGCCAACACAGCCGCAGAAGGCCCAAAGGTCTGGCACACAAAACAGAAAGCTGTAGTCTTCCACTAGAGACTAAGCTCAGCAGATCCAGAGATCTCTGCATGCAGCACAGAAATCTCATTAGCACAGCAATGCAGAGTTCTTCTAGACAATGAAATGTTTCAGATGTACTTTTCAAAAGCATACCATCACAACCAAGAAATCCCTTCTCTCTTCCCATAACTATGTATGTATTTAAAAATGGGATGAACTCTTACCTGAATACTCTTCCATAGTTGCCATGGACTTTATAGACACCATAAAGCCGGTCTGCTACCCTCTAAAACATTTTAGAGACAGGTTTTGGTTATCAACATTAAGTGCAATTGCTTTGTGAAAACCCACATACATACTCCAAGCTAAAGCCCTGATGTTCTTACACAGGTAAACAAGATTTGGCCTAAATCAAACATAAGGCACTACTGAAAGGAAAAAAAATATCAACAGCATTAAGTCCTGGAAGGCTGAAGCCTCAATCAAGCCTATGTTGCAAAGTAGCATTTCAAATCTATCTTTGGAAGTGCTCATTGATAGGATATGTCTGTGGAGACTATAATCAAGTTCCATTCAGTTTTTGATAACCAAATATAGGGCATTCTTTGTCTGAATATTGCCAAATTTATGCACACACTTGTTTATTTAATTTATAGATGGCAAGTCAGAAGTCCATCTTGACATCAATACTGTAGGGAAACCTTCAGTAAAATCCTAACAAGTGACTTGATTTTTCCACCGAGCTGAGTGAACTGAGGGAAAGGAAATGAGCTATCCATGGCAGAACTCATTGCTTGAGCTAGAGGTCATTTCAGCTGTTTGGAGTGCCAGTACCTGCTGCAGCCAGCACTACAATGCTGGCAAAACCTCAGAAGAAAAGACACGTGTGCACCCTGAAGTGTGAGTTGTAATCCAGATAATGCCCTTGGAATCGTGATGCTCCAGTGCGTGAGAGTGAAGTTCTGCAAGAGCTACCATATTTATTATTATGTCTATCACAGCAGTAGTAAAAAAGAAACATAAACAAATTGCCCAATAGATCTCACACACACAACCCTGAGAAAACAAGACTGTCTGTAGAACACTGCTCTTGAGAATGATTAATTCTCTCAAGAACCTGAGTTTAGCAGAGCAATCCGTTACTGTGCTCTCTGCCACACAGGTCCATTGAAAATTAAATTCCTGTTGAACATACTAAAAAGAATTATCACGCTCTCATTATTGGAATTGTAATTTCCTATTTCCTTTTTGTGTCTTTAAAAAAATAGAACTACCTTCCACTCTCAACCCACAGAGTATCTTAATGCATTGCATAATTGCTGTCATCATTAGAAAGACTATTATTCATTGCAGATCAATGAACAAGCCAAAAAAATACAACACATACTGGGAAGCATAAAGGCTTCATACTACGAAAACAATGTATTATACATCTGACCAGAAAACTGTTTTTTGAGGCCCTTCTCAAACCAAACATCCAGCAAAAGCCGCTTGTCTGCTGAGCAGAGAGAAGCAGAGGCCTCGATCCCCTGCGATACGTGACCATCACAGGACAGGGCAGATTAGCAACATGCACTGTCAAACCCAGCCATCGTATCTGGAACTCCTTCCCCCTCCCAAATCTGTACAAAGTCAGTGCCCTCACCTCTTGCTGTCTCCTGCTGCACACTGTGGAGACAGACTCCCCCAGGCAAATCTGCCCTTATTCTAGAACACATATACCACTTCTCTTGACTAAACAAGAAATAGTGCCTTATAAATAAATTATACTATTTGTCACGACACACATGGGAAATACTTACAGCTCTGACTCGCAGAAGGTGTGATATGACAGACTGCAGTTCATCGCTGTAGTGTTTTAGCTCAGTAAATCTCCTGGGAGCAGGAAACAGATAGTACATCATCAGCCATCGTGAAAGCAAGCTTTCACAGCATGCACAACACAGCCACAACCCCGCGGCCAGCAAGACGGAGCCTGGATCGTGTTGGAGTGGAATTAGCTGAGAACTCCTAAAGAAGTGACTGCTGAATTCCATTTCCCTGAAGTGAACAAACATCCCAACCCTTGCATGACTGTTGTTTTTTTTAAATGCAAATGTTGAAGGCTCAGATCAAATTAGGAGATAAAATTTCACGAAAGCTGAAGTTATTACATCACTGTTTTGTTGTTAGGGATTTTTAATGGGATTTATAGAAGCAAGGGTTAGTGAATAGGAAAGCTTCTAACACATACAAAGCCAAAATCTGGTGAAGCATGTTTCTCAATAAAAGCATGTTTACATTTCTGACCTGACAAAGATATTTTACTTTCAAGCTGCCTCTATCCAGTTTTGGGCACAGCTTTTCAGGGGTTTAACGACGTAAATGTAATTTACAATTACATTTTCCCTAAGGCTAATCCATACAGTAACTGTAACATTAAATCCTATTGAGACTGGTACCTGCACTGGAGCCATGTATGGCTGAAGGCCATTAAATCACTACATCTCAACAAGGTACCAGACAGGGAAGCCATTGCAAGTGACGTGTGCACACTGCTGGCTTGTCACTTCTGGAGAAGAGGCATTTTATCAGCCAGACCAGTAAGGTTTTAGGAGCAATTCAAGCTGATACCTTTAGCTCTTGCGAATAACAGAGGTGAATCGTTTGCCACAGCTTTGCTAGTGACAGGTAACCAATTAAACCAAAGCAGCAGCTTCTTGTGTACACATAAACTCTCCCTACTACACACAAGTCTAGTTCATGACCTACTTTGGTACACAAGAATGTGTTTATTTCATGCAGATAGGAAGCCAGAAACTTTACCTAAATTACTAAACGATCTGCAAATAAACACAGAAGAATGTAACTAGAATTAAGGAATGGGAGACTGAAATTAGTGTTCCAGGTTGATGTTCAGGAATAAAAAAAAACTTCATTCCTCCTCCTACCACAGACACACAGTCAGGCTTTGTATTTCAGAATAGCTTGTACCCAAGAGGTCTTAGTGAAATGAGTCGGGTCACTTGTTTTGGGTGACCAAGTATGAAATTCCAGGGTTTTTCATTTAACACTTCTTCCTCCTCTGCCAGGAAGTCTTCCCCTAAAGTATTCCCATTCTTACATTCAGGAAGTAAAAGTTTTATTATGACTTCTAATATTTTTGATTTCCAAGAAGCATTTTTTATAGTATTATGACACACACAGGGTTAAAGTACGTAAAAAGATCTAAAAGTTAGCAGAGAAACTGTATGGAGAAAAAGAAATGTAGCCACTGATCTGCACAGTGGGATTTAGAGAGCAATCTTTTCAGTTTACACTTTATAAAATATGCACCAGGGCTTCATGTCAGACAGCTGCAGACACGTACAGTGAAGATACTTGAAATAATTGAACTAAAACCAAAAGATTAAAAAGCATGCCTGCAGCTCAGGAAGACTCCCTTTTCCACTCCAGAAATTTATAATGGAAATTTTTATTTATCCTGTTTTGCCACAAGAAATCTTTTAGGAATGCTCTACTCCCTCAAGGCAAGAGTCAGGAACCCAGAAGGACTTTCAGTATCCTGGCCTCCAGCAGCAATACATCTTCTCTCAGACCAATTCTTCCCCAATTAAAAAAAAAATTAAGAATTACTACTTGAGAATCAAGCTGTCTTCTATTTTGTCTCATAAAAGCATAAACGAAAGTGCTGCTATTTTTTTCCCAGTCTTCTGTGAAGGTTGAAAATTTTACAAATATAATTTTCAGGAAAAACTGTTTTTAAGAGACTGGTGGTGTTACAGATCAGAAGTTTATTTCACAAGTATTTGCTTAAACCCTACTCATTGCTCATGTAAAAAAAAAAGTTACATAATTATAAAGTGATTTGCAAACAGAGCTCAGCGAGGCACACAAAGGGATGTTTACTTTCCAGTGTATCCTAACAGCAGAAGTGTGAAACAAGACATAGTTTTGGCACTTAGTAACTGAGGCTTTTTTAACTAGCACTTTTCACTTGGTTTTACTGGTTCTGCAACATCAGCAACATTCTAGATACTTAAATGAGCTATTAAATAGAACTTGAGACACAAATGAAGAGCTGATTGTGTCACATGGGGGTAGGAACACCAGCAGTTCTCTCGAAAGTATCTTTTATGATACTGGCAAAGAAAATTATTTCCTTTACAGTAGACAGTATATCAGCGTAAGTTATTTACTTTGTGCATTTTAGTGAGCACTAATCCTCCCTGCATCAGGGTAGGCTGTGCCATTGTCCTGTTTTGTGAAGAGACACTACAAGAACAGAACTGTTCACTAAAAAAAACGCCACTTGTCTGAATAACCAGACAAAAAACCCCCAGAGAGCTACTTAAAAACAAAACAGAAAGCCTGCCTTAGGAAAGGATTTAGTATTTTCCAAAGAAATCTTCCACCAAAACCCAAAAGCCATGGTTTTGATTAAAGCCCAGAAAGAAAGGATGAGTGCCACAAGGCCAAATCAGAGAAGACTGCAGTAGATACAAATTTACCTCTGAGTACCAGAATACTGTATTTTTATCACCATTTAATTCCACCATCGAAACTATAAATTGCTTCCCACAGGAGAAGGTTTAGCTTCCAGTCTACATTTGACCTCGAAGAGCAGCCTTGTTTCAGCTGCATCAAACTCCTCATGTTGCCAAGCTGACGCGTGCAGGTCCACGGCAATCCCAACTGGGAGCTGCAGCTATTCCTCCCCTGAACCTCTCCTGACCCAGGAGCCTGAAAGCCTACACTCCACACAGCAGTCACACCTTTTCTTTCAGCAAGGTGAGCTTGCTGAACCACTTCACCAGCCAGCCACACAAAAGCAGCAAAGGTAAAGCAGAGGGGCCAGGCATCACATTCCAGGCAGCTCAAGCATGAGTGCGCTGGGCAGAGCAAGGCACTGTGCCTCCTGTTGGAGCCAGACATGCTACGGCAAAAGGCAAACAAACAACAACTCCTGCTCATCCCTCATTTATTAAACAATTTGTATCCCCAAGTGCAATTTGGAAGTCATGTAGCTGGCAGAATACAACAGAAAACATGTGCCATCTCTCAAGTGCTGTGAAGGCTCCACCAAGGCACACACACTCCAGGACTGTTTTTGTTACAAGCCCTTTCCTCATGTTTTCCTTGTATTAACCCTTTTCCTGCTTTTCACCAAGCTATTTCTCACAACAGCTTTGCTTTCTGAAACATTGTTACCTCAAAAGATAACAAGGATGCTCCTTAAACAGTCTTGCCCACCTGTGCCTACAGTCAGACTTCTGGCAGTATATCTGCTGTGAGAGCAGGAAAAGATAACTCCTACTGGCCACAGAGGAAGATGTGGAGGATGAAGCATTCAAACAAGGGATCATTTTCACCTGCAGATACAGAGAATTGCTGTCTTCTGATCTCATTCATTAATGTTATTCTTTGTATTAAACCCTGGCTAAAAGCTTCCTGGCTGCCACAGAAGGCCTTAAAAACAAGCACAATAAAATGGAAGAACCGGACCAATTCACAGGTTAAGCCTATGAAGAGGCTCAGAAAGGTATGTACCCTCTAACATCCTTAACACAATACCCACAGATTCTATGGAAAAGACAACAGCAAGCAGTCAGGCACAGGGGCTCTCCCCAGGGAGCATCTCCTGGTGCCACTGCTGCACCCAGAAGGGCACTTTGCATAGGTCTCCATGGCCTGTGGATGCCAAACAGCAACAACTCTTGGCCCCATCGCTGCACACAGACGCTTCTAAATTACTGCAGAAGTAGAAACTCCCATTTTACCCTTCCCGCATCACCAAGGGTGTGATGAACCTCCCACTATATACACTGACAATTCTGAGCAGTTTTTCCATCCAGCAGATTGCTCTAGTTCCTGTCCCAGAGCTCTGTGAACTGCAACGGAGCTGAACTGACCTCTGGACTTCCAAAAGCATCTGTGAAGATTGGCAGCTTGGAGAGAACTATGAACTGCAACACCAGGGTGTGCGCATCCAGAGCTGTACACTAGCAGACTTTTGGAAAGACCTACTATCAATCTGTACTCTGTTCATACTTGGAAAGATTTCTTGAAAACAAATATTGAGAGGTTATTTTGCAGAGTCTGGTCTGGGCGTTTTTTTGTCCATTCGTTTTAGTCTAGCTAAAATGAAATACTCATTTTACATAAAGTGATGGAATTTTTCTAAATGCTTCCTGCTTCTGGAGGCAGGATTTATCAAATCTTTTCACACTACCACTTTACTGGGCTTCTGTTAAGATTTGAAGTGCAGAAAGATAATTTTTCTTTTCTGAATTTACACTAAAGAGATAGAATATTCTGTCACCTGAAGTTATAGTTGTAACTGAAAAAGGGAAAGGGAGGGAAGAAGGATGTGGAATCTTACTTGTCTGGGTTTTTCACTCTGAATGTTGCATTAAGAGCTTTTAATCTGGAATCTGCCTGAAAAAGGGGAAAAAAAGCTTTGTTAATTTAATGCAATTAAATTTCAGTGACAAAAAAATCTCAGCCTTCTGGCAGCACCATTAGAAAAACGTCCTGCCTTCATGGCATATTTAAATCTTCAGACATTGAACAAGTTGACACCAGCTGCCCTGAATGTCGGATACTTTTATTAAAAAGTAAAAAAAACTGCACTATTTTTGTGAATATGATGTAAATAGTAACCACTAAAATAAAGCTGGTATATCCAAGTCCCACAGAAATAGTCCCTTCTTAAAATGCTGCACAAATGATGGAGTTAAGATACACAACCCCACATTCTTTTTAGATGAAGCAATTAGGTAACTTAAGACCATATGGACAAGCTATTTTATATTTCTCAAACCAAATAAAACCAGTGGTAGAGTGACCTCTATATGCTCCTTATTACCAGGAACAGTTCCCCAGTGAAATCAAAATCTTGTATATGTTGTTCTCTTACTTTTTATTACTTGCTTTACAGAAAATATGTAATTTGTATATCAGAATAGAGTCCTTTTTAATGCAATGTTCTTCTCTATAGTAGAGCATATAAAAATCTCTACAGAATAAAATTCAATACCTAATTAAAAAGGTAATTGGCTGCTTTAGTTTTTGAGATGTTGGTTTACCAATTACTGCAACAGTAGTATCGAACATTTCTAAGGAGATGGAGGGGTTTTTTTCCAGTTTGTTGAATATTAAACTGTGCAATGAGTATTTACTCCTAATAAGACACCAACACAGACGAGAGATCCCAGCCGCATCCACGAGGTCCACATCACTACAACTCTTCATTCCTACAATGCATTTTACACACAACTCACTCAGGACTCATCTATACTAAAGAAAAATCCCAATTGTGGGTAAATTGCTGGAGTTTAACTTTTGATCAAAACATCCTTCTCTTCAGTAAAAGGAAAATAAATCAGCACACCTTGCAAGGTGTATAGATTTCCTATAGTGTGCTCCTTTAGCTAACAGGCTGGGCCACAGTGGCAAGCAGTCAGTTACTTCAGCAGTACTTGTTAGTGCTGGTATATGACAAAAGAATGTTTTGTGCCCTGTTCCAGAAAACTCAGAACTTGAGGAGCTATTTTGAATTTGTCAGTGAAGGGAACACAGTGTCCTCCCAAAACAAGAAGAGAGTCTGTCCTTTAGGGGCCTTGTAATAGCCTCTACAGGTAAGAGGCACAGTCTGAGACTGTTTCACCTCCCACTACATTTGGGCTGAGCAGAAGATACCTTATCCATAGCCTAGAGAAAAGAAGGCTCGGGGGAAACCTTACTGCTCTCCACAATTGCCTGAAAGGAGGCTGTAGTGAGGTGGAGGTTGGTCTCTTCTCCCACACAACAAGCAGTAGGACAAGAGGAACCAGCCTCAAGTCACTTCAGGGGAAGTTCAGATTGGAGGCTAGGGAAAATTTCTTTTCCAAAAGGATTGCCAAACATGGGATCCGACTGCCCACAGAAGTGATGGAGTCACCATCCCTCAATGTGTTTAAAAGATATGTTCAAGTGGCACTCAGGGGCATGGTTTAGTGGTGGACTGATGGCAGAGTCACGTTAACTTTAGCTGTTCTTCCAAAGACCAAACCACTAAAACAAAGTATAGTCCACAAACCTAAAGATAAGGGAACAAAACCATCCAGACTAAGACTGACTGACATTGGGAGAAAGCAGGTTGACTTTGTGGTTTTGTGTCATACCACTCTGTGTGACACTTCTCTAAGAATATCTTGCAAAGGGAAGACCAGGCAGCATAGGGAAGCATGTCCCAGATAGCACAAGGAGCACAAAACACTGCAGGAGCTCCAAGTCCCAGCCTTTATGCTTATTCAGGGCACTTCTGAGGCTTGTATGTGTAGTCCTGGATCTCCACAGCCATACCCCAACAGATCAATACACCAGGCAGTTATGTTTGGGGTTGTTCACAAACACCTGCAGGTACTCCTCACACATCCTCTCACAGTACAAACATCACCTGGATACACTGATGTTTTCAGAGACCTTCCCCCGGAGCAGCCATTTCCCAAAACCCTGTATTTATATTAAAACAGCAGGCATCAAAGCCATTTGCGTCTGTTGGGGCAGCAGGCACATCTAACAGCTTTACACCTGGAAAGGACAACTTCCTACTCTAGAGTTACAGGGCAAGTTTTTGTCTTTTTGTCACAGGCACACGTAGTGCTCTGAAAGAAAAGTTCAGTAGGTTCATACAAGCACTGTCAGGCAGCCAGCATGATCCTGACAATACCCAACCATCTCAGTGGGGCTATCTTCTTTTTGCCAGTTGCAGCACAGTAACTCTTACACACCACTTTTAAGCATTTACACCAGAGTTAGGCTTCTAGAGAAACATCTGTCCAGTCTTAAAATTGATTAAAGAGTAACATGCACAAGCATTTTAGAGATGAATCACCCATCAAATGAGGTACAGCTGAGGAGTTTTCAGAGAGTTAATGCCTACTATGATCTTATAATCATTTATGTAAACTAAAGAGAGATAGGAATTTTCTCTTTCCTACAGGAAGGGTTAAAATCCCAAGTGCCAAATCCCTTAAATTAAAAATCCCTCAAAAATTAAGTGCTGGGGTTGGGAGGGAGGGAAGGCATGATTTAATGATACAGCTGGCAGAATAAACAAAGTCTCCAACATCAACATTCAGCTATAGCCTGTGACACCGCATTAATACCTAATTTAAAGTTTAGTTAGAGAGTTCAAGTCCTCTCAGACAAAAAACACATCCTGCTTAAATGCAGCAGAGGCAGCAGAAACATAAACAAATGGTCTAATTCCAGTCTAAAGCATGCACTGAATAGAGGTTTTCCTTCCAGTGTACTGCTACATATTGAGAGTTTATACTTCAGATGTGAAATAAAGGGAAGATTCTTTTTACCAGGCTTTTGAAAAAGTTATTTTTCTTTCCTAAAGAAACTGGAACTGTAAAAGGGAAAACATACACAATCAAATCTAGAGGGAAAAGAAGACTTGCTCATCTCTCATTTAATCTACAATGTGGTTTCAGGGAGGAGAATATTCTCAGCATTCTGCTATGAGTTTTCTTCCATAAACACACCACTGTGTGCTCTCCTGAACACACCCTGCCAGTACAAACTTTCTGAACTCCTATGAGTGTATGCAGCTTCAGAGCTTTACACTGTTTGCATTATGAATATTATACTAGTATGCAAACCCTACTGTGATGGAAGAGAATTACTGTCAACTTAAGTTATCAACAGTGTCAGTATCAAGGCCCCTTGGACACTGAGGATAAGAGCACTATGGATTTTCTTTAGCTCTCACTATTTAGAATAATTCTTCATAATCCACCCAGTTTTCAGTTGTGATTTCATGAGAGCAGATCACATTACAATGAAACAAAAAGCTCAGTATTTGTCCCCATATAGTAATTCTTCCAGACACAGCCCAGCAATCTATCAGCTTCTCAGATTCTTGACCTGTAGAGACACACGACCTCAGATCATTTATTCCTGCAAGTCTTCCACCAGTTTACCCAGCCATGAACTTGCTGATGTCAATGAGGATAGTATTACTTCAAGACACGTTCTGTTAAACAATTAAGGGGCACCAAATCCATCTGTCCTAGTCCCTTTCACTAACTGGTCCTTGCGTAGAAGTCCTACAATTCAGACTTCTTTGCTCACCTTTTTCTGACACCTTCCACCTCTTACCAGAGTAAATCTGACACCCACCTTTAAAAATGCCAACCTAAACAGAAAACACAAAAACCCACTGCTGTGGCCTCAAGTTCATTACTTTTAAAGCTTATAAGGATCATACTTCTAGGTTACCAGCAGAACTACACAGGCACGTAACAAGCCTGCTAGAGAACTTAACTGCAATCCTACCTATCACATGCCAAGAACATCACTGTTTTTTGTAATAACAACTATTCATAAAGCAATGCCTTTAACTCATTCTTACAGCAAACATCTTTTCATAAATAGCCTATAACGTTTGCTGGAATATGTCTGTGTCACAGCAATCATGAGACAAACAATTACAGTTAATTACCTTCAACTGAAATCCAGTCTCATTCACCATTTCTTTCCATCCACCTTCCTAAAAAGACAGCAGAAGAATGTTCAGTTAGAGTGATTTAAGAAGGCTTCAGCTTTTCCAAGTCCCTGTGAGAGCCTATATCAAAGGAGCTTCTCCAGTATGCTTGGCTTCTGCCTCAGTTTCCCTCTCCATGTCTTTTCAAGAATCTGGGTTAAGAATAACTAATCATTATGTTGTGCTTACATACTAATCTCCCCCCAAAACCCCTCTTTTCCTCTCAATTACCTCACTCTATCAGCTGGGAGCAGGAGCCACACTGCTTTGTCTAAAGTATATTTTGCCTCTGAGATTACCAGCATCTCCAAGGACCTTTGCAGCTCAAGGCAGAAAGTAGAGAGCATACAGGTGACAACAGTCTGCAGGGCACATGCCATCACCTGGCTCAGATGTACTGGCCAGTTTTCCACTGTTTTCAGCTCCCATACATTGGTTCATCCACATACTGTACCAGGGCAAACATAGCTGTTCAGTCCAGTATTTGGGAATCTCTCATCAAAGCACAGAAAAAAGAACTATCCAACACCTCCTAAAGTTGAAAGCTGCAAAATGCAATGCTTAAGCTGACAACTGAACCACAACTTTTGTGACAATGTATTGTAATGATTTTGGACCATGACACATGAATGGATCATGAGCCAAACCACAAGGCTAAAGAAACCATGGATATCCAAAGAGTGAATTGGAAGCCACGGCTGTCCCTGCAGTATAGCACGGTAACGAGTTCAGCTTTAGCCCTACGGAAGAGCTCCCAACAAGCATTCCCAACAGGCTGTTCCAAAGAGGTGGAAATTCTCTCTTAGAAGCCTTACAACTTGACTGGAAAAAGTCATAAGGCAGATTAGAAGGGCAACTGTACAACTGCAGGCTGCTCTCAAGAAGCTTTTAGCTAGACAAGCCTTTTCCACCTCAAGTTTATTCACATTGTCCGTCTTTTCTCCTGACACAGAACAAGTTATGGGTCAAATAGAAAAGATCAAAAGAACATTATCTTAATTAAATAATCACAAAATAATGTATTTAGAAATAACTTTACAATACCTGCATTAAAAATGCATAAAAGATTTTGTCTTGGCAAAGAATAGGATGTGAAGCCACACGCAACAAGAAGTTTTCCAGACCAATTCTTCTTCTTTCCACAAAATCGGGATCCATATTATCTGCTGATAGCTTATGCCAAACAAAGTCAGCCTAGTTAAACAGAAGAGTGTCAACAGTAAATTAAAAAACAAACAAAACAAAGCAAGCCACAGTTTCAGTTTCCTTACCCTTTTTTCTGGCAAAGGTGGAACAACAATATGTGGATAGGTAACTGACAAATAATTCCTCAACAACTCAAATTCACTGTAACGTCGCCACAGGGACTCCACTGGGCCACACTGTCCCTCACTCTGGGACTCAACAGCTCTGAAAGATAAAGCAGCAAATTTGAACATTAGTGAGCTATCACCTACTCCCTCAAAAACCATCAGTGCAATTAGACCAAAGGCCCCAAGAGTAGTAGTGACTACTGCACGACTTGCCCATAACCTAAAGCAATCTTAATTAATTTCATGTCTACATACTAATTTAAAAATATTTATAATTTCTGCCTGATAGCACTCAAATTTGCTAGGAACACAGGAAAAGTCAATTGCCTTACACATCAAAAACAAACAGGTAGGTCACAACCAAGTAAAGAGGCACGTGTGGCTTAGTCCACACCATTACAGAAATAGCCCTATTTCTCTTGGAACAGTGTTAGGTTCAAAGTCAGAAAAATTAATAAGTACCTGAAGGATACAGAATATTGTAAGAAATTTACTGTTCAGTGGGAAAGTCTTCACATCAGAGGATAAAAGGTGTCTTACATATAACAGTTGATACAGTTACAAATACAACTTTAAAAATATCAAGATATTTTAAAGGATATTTTTAGAAAAAGAGCAAATTTCAAAGTACTATCCATTTTTTTGTTCAAAGTGACATATTTTTATATTTAAGGACTAGAAACATAAGAAACTAGCTAGAGCAAGCAGGTACAAAATTGATGGGTCTGAAAAATCCGTTGAAGGCTTAAACCCAACATGACCTAGCAAGGTAATAAAGGATTTTATGTTACTATAAAAGGAGAAATCATTGAATGTTGTAGGCTTGGAAAGTAATACAAAAACTTGATGAGAAAAATTATTTTTCACACAAGACATTCAAAGCAACAGAAATATTTTGCAGTATCATAAAATAAGCATTGGGTAGTAACACTTTCAGCAGTTAGCATATGCCAAAACAAACACAGAGAGAGAATTCACACAAGGCACTTAACAGAAAACAGTGATGTCTATACCAACTTTATTCTTAATTTGAGTGACTAATTAGCACACAAAGCACTGGCATAAACCCACATGGAACAGTGTTGCCTGTTGACTTTGGGAGGGACCTCTGCATGTCTGTGATCCAACTCCTGTGCTCAAAGCAGGATGTTCTGAGCTACATCCACGTGGGTTCCGAGTGTCTCCAAAGACTGAGACCACCATCTCCACCACTGAGCAACCCACTCCCATTTGTGACAAACCTCACTACAAAGAGGTTTTCTTAGTTTTACATGGAATTTGCCATGTTTGCATTTGTTGGCACTGTCTTTTGTCCTCTCAGCATCACAGAAGGAGCCTGACTCCATCTTCTTTACCTCCCCACCAGGTACTGATCCAACTGCTAAAATCAGCTGTCAGGCCAAACAATCCCATCTCTCTCAGCCTCTCCCTGCAGGTCAAACAATCCAAGCCCATAATCATCCTCACAGCCCTTCACTGGACTTGCTTCAGTAAGCCCACATCCTTCTGGTGCTGGAGAACTCAAAACTGGGAACAATAAATTGTGACCTACAAGTACTTACTCATACAGTACTTAGTAGAAGAGAGTGCTACATACTTTTTACCAGCCAAAGTCAGGCTATACAGTTCTTGAATTTGTTAGAACATCTAAGTAGCGCTCAAATTATTGATATTTTTTTAAGCTATTCTTAATCTACAATGTCAGTTTTCTAATGATTTTACTGAAAAACAAACAATCCCAGTCCAAAGCAGCCCAAATTATTTGAAACATTTAAACAACATACAAGGTGTCTCTTATTTGTGAACTCTCACTAGAGAAGAACAGCCTTCCTGTATGCTTTGGTTTAGTTACATCTTAAGGCGGAATAATGTCATCCAAAAGATACATAAAAATTGTTCCACCTTAATAAGTTAAAAAAGTATCTACGCATGCCTTGGGGAAAGGACATTTATTCCAGGTGACTGAATTTGTAGGGAAAAAGAGACTTCACAAATAAGAAGAAAAAAGGATAAATTCATAGCATACAACACAAAATGCTGCAGATTAAAACTATTTGAGAGCGACTCAAGAGAAAAAGGTGAGCACACTGCTGACAACCACTATTCACACTGCCAGCATCCCACAGAATTCTTCCCTATTAGGATATTTTAATTCAATGAAGCTGCACCTGCAAATACTGAGTTCTGAAGAGGGTAAACTCAGCCTAGCCTGGGCTGACAGGCTGTGCAGCATTCCTCCTCACACTAACTGCTGCACCATTTAAATATTACAAGAACACTTCAGCTCAAAGCAGGAATCTAATGATTGAACAAATGATGAGTAAGAGGTAAATTTGAATAGATAAGGAATTGAGCTACTGTGCCTCAAAAGATTGTTTAGTTGAAAGCTGAAGGTACAAACATTACATTCCAACAGGAGAAACTCCCAGCAGGGTTTAGTAAACAATCTGGCCATTTCAAGACACTCACATAAAAGTACTTCAGAATTACAGATCCTTTTTATCTTCAGCTTCGGCAGCCTTCCAACTAGCTGCACTGACTTAGACCATGGGATTCAAGACTTCCACATGGGTTATTGTCAACCCTTTAGAAAGACTGCTACCATCAATACATGATAGTATTATGGGGCCCTGCCTGAGAACAGGCTGCACAAGCACACGTAAATAGGGAGACAAGAAAAACACAGGTCAGGAGTACACATCTGTGCTGCAGACACTGATGCTGCTGTGCCGGCCTTCTCACAGGAGAATGATCTACTCTAAATCATGCTTATAATGCTCCACAATTGTTTTGCAGAGTTAATTAGAAGGTAGGAGCACCAAAGGCCATGCTGAGCCTTAACTGTGGGATAAAAAAAATAAAAACCCTTTCTGAACATGACTGTTTATCAGCTTTGTATTTGCTACAATTAATAAGAACCCATCAGTTATTAAAAAAAACATAGCAGTAATATCTCAGTCCACACACATTAGGAAGAAAACTAAATATTAATCAAAAATTTTCAAAGGTCATTTGGGTGCTTAACACTTCAGCAGGAAAGGACTTCAGCTTTACAGAGAAGCCTAGTCCTACATCAGCACAAACAACTACCTTGTTACTTGAAGTTTTATGCCCACACAGGGCCTCAAGAACTCCAGGAGGAAGGAAACAGACTGCCAGGCCAGTTCATACCACTCACTGCACCTCTGCCCACACTGAAGACACTAAGGAAGTTTACTACATCTAAAGCCTATTGTCAATTTATTCTGATAATTCAGATCTGTGGACAACAGCTAGGCTTCCCCAGTCTCAGTTAATCAAACTTTACAACCCTTGTGAAGGACACAAAAACCTCACACTATACCCTGAAGAAAAAGATTAAATTACTACCAGAGAATCTTGAAGGTCAAACCTGTCTGTGTAGTTTATTCTTTCTTAACTAGACAGCATCTGATACAGCCACCTCACTGTAGTGTTTGTTAAGCAGCCTGACATTATTCTCATCTCAGATCATACCTGTTTCCTTTATTCTAACACGCACTTATTCTCAGTGTCTCAGAAGTGCAAACACTGCCTGTTACAGCTGCTTTTATCTTTATCAGGAGGGCATTTATGTAGCACCTAACAAAGAAGCCATGCTTCTTTAATTAATTGATTTGAATACATTTAAGACATTTTGAAATTATTAGTATCGGCTGCAGATTCACCCTTACACCCAGACTTAGAGTAAGCCCCCAGGCTGTGCTCTCTAGAGCACACAATGCTGCAGAGTTGGGTAAAGGAGGGGAGCAGCGAAGTTCTTTGCAAAGCTCTGGTGGGAAAGCACTGCACAGCCCTCAGTTATGAGCCTGTGTCAGCACCGTGGCCTTTTAAATGAGGTAATAAGAGTTTGAAACTGCATGGATGGATTTAGGACAGGCAACTAAGATGAGAGATTTTTTTTTTTAATCACACCAAAAATGTCTCCACCTGGCTACATATGAGGTCATAAAATATCACCAATTATAAGAGCATTTCCTCCCCAGGAACACCATTTCAGAAAGGAAGTGGAAATCCACAAAGGTATTCATTACACTTAATACCTTCACTACCATCTAATTTTTTAGACCACATTATGAACTCCCCCATTAAATGCAAGTATTGCAGACCAGTTTCAATTAAGATTATAATCACTTGTTGACATTCAGTCAAGCTTCTCAATTTGTTTTGGTTCTAAAAACACAATATAATACTTGTACAGTCTTCAGGCAGGAAAACCATATGTTTCCCCTTTAAGTATACTTTTAACAATGCAAGTTATTCATCGAATGAACCAACCTGCCTGAAAAAATTAAGAAGACAAAATTGAAACCTTCAGCTTTTACATTTATAACTGATGTTATCATAACCAATTCAAAGATTACATTACTCCATGTCTCATTTATTTGCCTTAATTCAAAGTGTCAGTGTGAAAACTCTGGTCCATCTAATTAACCTCTTCTCACTTCCCATTTAAAACTAATTATCTTAAATGAGCCATTAAATAATTCTGAATGCAATAAAAAGACAAATGGCTGTGAAGTACTAAATCAGACAAGAAGGAAATACACAGGTTTATTTCCATGTAAAAGCAATCACCTCTTCAGCGGCAGAAGCAGTAACTTTGCTTTCAACCTTCGACCTTCCAGTGCATGAGAAGTGACACTTCCACCCCCTGCAGTGGGCAAGGTTCACTCCCTGTGCAGAAGAACACCCTTTCAGAGGCATGGGCAACTTTTCCCAACAGCTATTTAGAAATAGTCTCTCTGTTCAGGCCTCACAGACAGCTGATGTCTAATAATTGCTCCTCTATCTGGCAAGCTGTATGACAAGGAGGCATTTCTCTTGCCAGATTTTTCACAGCCAGGTGATTCTTTGTTTTTTTAATACTGTCACCCAGTTTACTGGATTTAATTAAAACATACATTTGTCAGGAAGATGAATGATTCATAGTACCCATCAAGTAAAAACCAACAGAAAACTAAGTTCACAAGTTCTCTGTCTCCTTTCACCTCCCAACTCTCCTCTGTTTAAAGCTCATGCTGAACTTAGGTTTTTTTCCCTCATACCTCCTTTGAAGTACTTTGGACAAGCCTTCCCGACTCCCATTGGCCAAAATCCACCTTTTACTGTTCTATCAGAAGACAACATCCTTCTGTGGGTGTTCATCCTGTGCCTCTTCTCAAGAAACCCATGGCTGGGCTTTTCACCTAGCCCAGTGTGAAACAGGGAACTTTGAGAACAAAATTTAACAAAGGAAAAACTCCTGAAATCCCACAATGCAGCACTGCTATCTCTGAACTGTGGCCTGGCCAGCTACTGATTTTCAAGTTCATTTCTCTCACAGAAACTTCCTTTAGAAGTTCTCACACTTTGGACAGGCAATCCAAGGTCTTAACAGAGAAGGTAACACTCATAATCACAACCCAACTAGTGGAAAACTTTCCAAATACTGAAAACAGAAACAAGACTAGTAACTTCGTAGCCATACTACGGGAGTGAAAAGGAAATAAAAGGAGCCCCTTTGTCAAATTACTGCAAGAGGAAGTGAAGACTAGCAGGGCTGGAAACCAGGGATCCTGCTATTAAGTGATTGGATACCAGGCTGCACAAACTTGTGCTACTTTTTCCTAAAGCCACATTTAAAACAAAACAAAACAAAAAACCATGCTGGTCATGATATTGTTTGATCAGGAAGGCCAGGATAGAAATCTAATAGGCAGCAGGGATATAAGGAAAGTGAACTAAATGGAAGTGTCCTACTACTACAAAAGAAACTGTTTACTTTAAAGGAGACCAGGGGAAAAAAAAGCATTCCCTGTATGTCCTATAATTAAAAGTGCAATACCACAGAGCACTTTAGAGGCACTCTGCATTCTGATTAACTTTCAGCTCTGTCATGAAAAATAACAAGTACAAAGCCCGGAGTCAGACTCAAGGGTTTATTCTACCTGATTTCTTGTAGTTTCATGCAGACTCTGATATAAGTCAGCTGCCTACAATTCTAACAAGCAAGTCTGGATTTAAGTAAGATCCTGGATATTTGCTACTTCCCTTATAATAGAAAGCAAGTGATACGCTAAGCACATCTCAAGAAGGAGTATTTAGCTACACATCTTAAGAATTTGTACTTGCCTTAATGCCATTTCCCACAAATAGGTGGAAATGACCTCTGTTCTCACAGGGAAAATATAAAAATTGATTTATTTTTAAGTAACTGTATAGTTTAACAGAAGCTGTGAAACTAACTGACATTATGACTAATTGAATGGAAATAGCTCATCATTAAAAAATTGAATTACCTAATGCAGAAAGGTCTAAAGCAAAAAGATGCTTTCAGGAAGCACAACCCTTGGAATTTGCTGACAACTGCAGTCTACAGCAATGAAGTTTGTCTCAAAGAAATATACCTACATCAAAGTATAATATCACATTAATTAAAAAATCAACAAAAGTCACACAAAAATGTGAGCGTAGTAATAAATCTTTTCATTTAAAAAGAAAAAGTAAGTAACACCATCACTTGCATTTTGAAAACATTTTCACCAGCACCAGCGGAACTTATGTGTGTTAAAGGTTTAAGCACTCAACTCCTGTTCTATAACAAATATACTATGGTCATAATTGTATCCATCTTGTGTCTCTTATTCACCCAGATAGAATTCTTCAACTCAAACTGAAATTAAATCCTAGATAGCAGTAACAGCAGAACCCAGTTCACATAAACATAATGCAACTATTATTAAGTGGTCTTCCCTTTATATTACTATAAACAGTTTTATTCTTCAGCTACAAAATATCTTATTACCCACAGACAAATAACTGTGAAGCCCACCTACCGCTACAGGCTCAGCAGGAAGCACATTTAATAGCCACCGATTATATTTTTGCAAGAAATTTTGCCTTCTCAGCAAAAGGAATAGAGAACCTATTTTATTAGAGATGTGACAAGCCTACATTTTCAATTGCTCTGTGACAAACATGTAATTGGTCTTGGTATTTGCTGACCACAGAGTAAAATAAATCTTAATGAAAGAACCCAATCTGGCCAGCAAAGTACAGTTTTGCCACTGTGAAAGAACAGCTGGGAAAGACCAGTGGGAGCAACTCTAAAGTAATGCAAGGATGACTGGAAAAGGAGATGCAGTCAGATGTTCTGGGGCTGCATAAATCTGCCCCCAGAGTACACTTCACATCACAGTTAGGCCCCAAGGACTCCAATTTTCTTCTCTTTTTCTTCAGAAATATCATTACAATAACACTACTTACATGAGAAGGTGTGATCTTTAATATCAATACACTATAGAAGTATTTTTAAGCATCTGAGCAAGTGTCAAAGAGCTACAATATTTGAAAAATGTAAGTCTATTTTGGATTTTGTTCTTTAAGTTTAGCAAAAATATAGTAAACTTATCCCAGCAGGCCTGCAGTCAGTGTGACTGGTGTGTCCATCAGCTAAACAAACCAAGAAGCCTTTTAACTAGCAGATAGAAGGCTTATGTGACACTATTACAATTTGAACTCTTCATTGCCTTTGCAAAATGCAACTGCTTTGTTTCAGAATGTTTTCTTTGTACAGCGGATAATTCCAAAGGCAAGGCCCAAAGGTTAAAACTAGTAATATAAAGAAGAGCTAAACAAAACTCGTCACAAAATCTAATTTTGAAATCCTTGCTTCAGCTGAGTAACATGACCCCCCATAATAGGAGTCATCTGTTAGTTTGGGAAGTAAGGATAAAGTAGAAGAGATTTTAAAGTTTTGCTTACTACTCAATACTTGAATTTTGTGTTTGTGGTGCTGAGAATGTTTATCATACCAGTAGTATTAATCTTATTAACACAAGAAGACTGAGAGCAGTAAGTTCCCCAGTGAAAGTTCAAGCTAGTATGACGAAAGTAAACAGTTAACTAATTCTAACCCTTAAATCATCTACAAGGAGTATGTGGTAATCAGATCAAGCAAAACACTTCAAATATAAGCAGAGCAATAGATTTTGACCACATGACATAAGTGTGGTCTTAACTTATCTTCTCTTTCTTGTCATCTCAAGCAAGCCAAACAGTTACTTTGGACCTCTCTCACATACAATCTCACAAATACATTTATAAATTTGTCCAACTTATGTCCAAGAAAAAACCAAGCGGTTGCTGACACCGTTTTAATGCAACAACTTTCAAACACACATTTTTCCACCTATCTCCAAATGAAGAATTACAGTACACAGTTACACAAAACCAGCACTATTACTGAACCAGAGATCAGTTGCCAAAGTTTCACAGGAAAAGATCCTCCAGAGTGGGTTGTTAACCACATAACAAAGCACAAAACATCTAAATCCTCTCATCAACTGTACCTGATTATTTTTAGGGGTGGAAGGAGGGAAAATCTGTTCAGAATGGCACATCCATGTACTCTTGAGACTGAGCTCTCATCACCCACCTAGTCTCAATGAGGTAAGCAGTGTATGTTTCTTGTATGTTCATGGCATTCCTCCCAGTCCGTTTTTCAGCTTCTGAAACCGTGATTTCCATTTTCTTTGCCAAACAGTCTTCCATCTTTTCAGAGAGGAAAATAAAGATTCATGTAACATTAACCACAAAAAGCAAAGGCTACTAACCTTGCCTCCCCTTCTCCCACACCACATTTGTTCAAATAAGACAGGCCTCTGTGGGATAAAGGCTTTGACAGGGCTTTGCTTTATCCCTATGTTCTGTACCACATCTGCAAGTGACAACGAGAAACCTGCTTTAGGGGGGAAACAGGAAAGTCAACAAAACGACAACTTCAAGGATCAAAAACCATCCTGAGACAAGAGAATACAGAAATATTTTTCTTTAGAGGTAACAAAGTAACCTTTTTAAAAAACAAAACAGCTAACCCCAGTACTTTCTATCCAAACAGTTCCCAACTACCAGCGAATTCCTCCTCAGGACACCCGGGACACATGTAGCCACCTTTCCCCTTTCACAGGAAACAGAATATATCCGGACCAAGATGGTTTTCTTTTAATCTCTCAGACGAGGATCGTTATCTTTTACACACTGGCCGCCAAAAATCAGTAAGGACCACACGCCCACCATGGAAAGGAAGAGCTGCACTGAGCAGGGAAGGGGAGTCACTTGTGAAATAAAGGGGGGAGGGGGAGAAAAAAACAATAATCTGACATCAGGGACGAGGACAGAGGGTGGACAAAGCTCTCTGACAGCGGCCAGGACGGGGCTGCAAAGAGAACCCCGCAGCTGAGAGGGGCATGCTGCACAGCTCTGCTCCGTGCTCCACCGAGCAGGGCTCGGCCCCAGGCAGCACAAGATGGGCTCGTCCCACCTGTAGCCCCTTCCCGCCNGGGGCGAGCCGAGCCGAGCCGAGCGGGCCCTCGCCGCCCTCCGCCTCTGCACATGTCCGTGGGGAGACTCCATCGGGGGTGCTGAGGGCGTCCTGCCCACCCTGGTGCCCAGGCGGGGCTCGGTCGTGCCCCTGTGCACGGACACCCCTCGCTGTGACTGTGCTCCGCTCGCCCACAGGCTGCCCTGAGCCTCCTGTCACTGTCTGGGACAAATATTCTCCCGACCTCTCACCCGCACTCTTACAGCCGTAAATGTTTATTTCTAAAATTTGTCTGTGTCGTTGTTCCCCTCTTAGTTCTTAGGTCACCGAAGAGTTTCTGGTGCCGTGCTTCGCACACCTTTCATGCTTGTTTTTCAGTTGGTTGGTCGGCTTTTTTTGACACCCTGTGTTGTTATAGCAAATAACACATCTTAAACAAAAATTGAATTCCATATGAATGGGAAATACTTCAGATCCTTTCTAATCTTTAGTCTATAGCAAGATTTGTCACTTTCCTTTATTGACTCTCTCTCAGCAGCCATCAACTTTCCCACTGGATAGTTGTTAGCGTTAGGTAGCTCGGGTTATTTTTTTAAAGCCCACCAGCCTGTTATTCCCCCACTCACTCCTTTAGTAGTAGTGAAGGACTCGGCCGTGCTGTGCTCCTTTTGCCTCACCCTCCGGGCTGCCAGCCTTTTCCATCAGCTCCCTCTCGACGGCGGCTGGACACCCAGAGGCACGTTCTCCTGCCCACCATCTCTGCTGGGCAACACCCAAGGACGTCCCATCCAGCCATGCTTCCTCAGGAGGGATTGGAGTAGGTAAAATCTGCCAAGTTCAGCTCTGGGGAAGCCTCTGACATTATTTAATGAAAGCCCCAGCTGTCCCATCTCTTCTCACTGAACAGGAGCAAACCTCCTGTGCATTTCTGTCATTCCCTGTCTGTCTTTTTGGAGAGAGATTCAGGAAATCCAGACTTCAGCCCCCACAGAACATCACACACTGTAGATTTATGTGTATATACACATCTTCACTATTGGGTTTATTCCCTCATGATCCCATGGTGCCTACACAGTCCCTATGGGACTGGCAAACTGGATGAAGAGGTTGTTCCTATTTATTCCTCGTTCTCCAAACACCATTTTGGACACTCAGTTTTACATATCACATCAACCCTTGAGATTTCCCATTCTTGCATGAGATTCATTTCCTTTGATTCAGGCACTACGGTCTTTATTATTCTTATGTAGCTTTTTTTTCTTTTCCTACTTTTTTCAAGCCCAGGTTAAAGGCCACTTTGGGGGATTACAGAGTTGATATTATGGGGTTCTTTGCTTTGCTTTTTTCGGCTTTGTGTAGGAAATGGGGTTTTTTTTAGTGTTGACCAGAGATGAATTTGCATACATTTTTCATCCAAAAATTAATCTTTTTCTTTCAACAACAATTAAAATAAATTTCAAAATCCCCTTTGAAGACCCCATGAATTAATATTTGGCGTCTGGTTTCTATTCTGTTGTCTTCAATGTTTATTCAACTTTTTCCTCAGATTGTTTGAACTGATACCTCAATCTATCCTTTCCCACCCCTCCACCACTGTAGCTGTATTGAGTTTCCCAAGCTTTTCCACAAAAGGCTTTCCTAAACCAAAAGTTTTTTACAAGTATGTGAACTGCGATTTGTCCTCTAAATAGGACTGATTTAAGATTTGTTTTTTAAACCCAAGGTCCAGTTTAGATGTAAAAGCACGATTGCACGTTGTAAGACACAGTCTGTTTTTCATTAAGCTATGGTTTTCTTAGGTTTACTCAAGATGTACATCAAGATACATACCTTGTATCAATTACACTTGCATTTGCAGCATGTGCATACTGAATTTTTTCTGATCCCTATCAGTTATATAATGGAAATATTTATGTGAAACTCATGCAGGATATCATACTTCGTACTAAATATTTTTATTATGGAAACAACATTATCAATAAAGTACAGTAATATATTGTGGGTCTAACATTCTATGATTTCAAAAACTATTTTCACCATTGAATTTTCTTCACACTACTAAAAGATGTGGAGAAGAGTTGAACATCATATATATAGGATGAGGGTAGTGATAGAAGTGCCTAAATCAAGATGACTGGGAGCCTGGGTAGCCCTCACGTACATTACAGCCTGGAGAGTTCAGAGGAGAGTGAGATATCTTGAAAAAACTGGTGTGCAATGGAGAGATCTTCCATAAGCACCAAAGTCTCCTGCAAAGTCCTCTTCCTGAGCCACATTTCCCCACCTCAGTCTGCGAAGCGGGATAACAGTATTTTCTCACAACACAGTGCTGCTCTTAGGATAACTACCAAGACTTGTGCTACTTTGGTCAAAATAAGCTGTAGTGCTTCCCCCCTAACTAAGCACAACCACTCATGCACCCAGGGTGTCTTTAGACCCCCCTCTTGTCAGGATGTGAGTCCAATCTCCTGTAGGTTAATCTGACCAGGACACTCTCCTGCTCTTCAGCATCTTCATTAGGCAGCATGTCCCTTGTTCTTCAACTTTAAGAAGGCAAACTCTACTCAGCTTCCTACCTACAAGTCCCTTCAATCTCTGAAGCTGTGCTGACTCCCATTACAGTCTCTGGAAAACAGGGAACTCCATCTTTCCTATTCTGTAAATCTCTTTGTTTTAATCCTACTGTTACACTGGATAAACTGCTTTTTGATGGAAGAAAGCTAAGCAAGGTATATTACATTATAAACTGGCTTCCTGGTGTTTTTTGTAATATTATGTGTTCTCATTGGATCTTTTGACAGCCTGTGTTGCTCTAGCTAATAACACACCTTAAAAAAAGTGCTACATTAATGCGAAATATTTCAGATCTTTATCCCTTTGTCACAACATTATTTATCAGTATCTTCATTTCTAGTTCCTCAGCCTTCAACTTCTTAGAAGTAGTTGTATTTAAAAGATTATAAAACAACCACCAACAGCCATCATGCCACTGAGAATCAGAATGAAAACACCTAAAGCACTGGCTCTGCTTTGCATCTATCCTGCAACACCCGCAGCCTTTCAGTAACCTCAGGAAGAGAGAGTAAACCAGCCAATATTCCTGCTGACTGCATATCCTGTGCAGGATCTGGCTGTGCTGATGCTCAAAAGCAGGGAGGTTCAGGACAGAGCAGATTCAAGGAGCAGCACCCTGGAGCTGAGAGCCCCCATCCACACCACACATATTTTAGCTGATAATTTTTAGGATGCTTCTAGCCCCCTCCCAGGGACTGGCCACTCTTCACAACTTCCAGTTTAGCTGCTATTGAAAAAACCCCCCATGTGTGCCTGCCTTAAGGCTGCCTTGTAACAGAAGCCAAAGCAGGAAGGCCAGGAGTTTCTCTTCAAAAGCACATTCCTGATCCATGGTTCAGGCTCCTGGATCCTATCATAGTTTCACTACCAGTAATAATAGTACAAAGATCATGAGTCAGGCTGTCAAACTGCTCCTACTTCCCTCTATAGACTAATTCCTCCAGAACTGAAGGTATTTGCTCTCCAGGGGCATCCAGCAGCTGAAGTGATGCCAGGCTGTGCTGTTGGTCTTCAAAGGCTGATCCTCACTGAAAACCCTGGCATCTGTCTGCGTGTGATGCCCTTGGTGTGTGGTGGATGCAGCAGAAAACAGTGCTTGCTTAGGATCCCTAAAAAAATACAGAATAGGAATTAACATCAAGGAACTGTCAGTAAAATGCATGAGTAGCTGCTTCAGCATGGCAGAGTGCAGGCAGAAAAGTGGATACGTTCAGGCTCCTCGTAGACATTTCTATCATCTAATTATCTGAGTGAAATGAGTACTAAGGTGTAGGAAAACCAGCATTTTGTTAATTTTCCAGAGAAAGAGTAGAAAAGAGATATGGGTGATTTTTGGGGTGGGGAAAATCATTCAATTTCACTCAGTCTGAAATCGGTAGCAGAGGTTTCCATCCCTTTCAGCAACAGCATATCTCAGTCCACAAATAAAAAACAAAAAAAAACCAAAACTAATCCTCCTTTTTCAAAGAATCTGTACAAGCACATCAACGGTATGAATGAAAATGTATAGGAAGTGGCTTCAAAAGCAACTCAAAGAAAGCCATGAGAAAACTTCAAAGGAAGAAAGTCAGATGATTTGTGGCAGAATTGAAGGGGAAAAAACAATAAGCCAACTCAATAACATTGTAAATGGTGGAGATGGATAAACCTTTACTTAATCTTGATGCAGATTTGGTCAAGGAACCTATTACACACACACTGTGTAAGAAGTTAGAACTTAGGTCAGTGTTTATGGACTATGCAAAGACTCCAGTAAATGTCAGGCATCAGAAAACTCATCATCAGGCATCAGTCAGGCATTAGAAAATGCAGTTATCCTGCATTGCTACCGAAACGAGCATTAGCTGAGAGGCTGGAGCACAGCGAAGTTGGCAGGGTTAAGGAGCAGGGGTTGTGGCAAAGCTGACAAAGCCACCTGTGCCCAAAGGAGGTATGGCTGTGTCCCTCAGGATGCAGTGCTGGCTTTGTTTGACTCCTCATGCCATCGGATCATCACAGGTTACCACACCACTGCTGGGACAAGCTACAGCAAGAGAATGGAAAATGCCAAAGGTCATCACGGTATTTTTCCTTAGCTGGTAGCAGGGACCACAAGCCACAGCACCACAGCCAAGATCTCAAACATCAAAAGCCTGTGAAACTGAGGCATGGCCAGGTAATGAGAACTTTTCCCAGAGAGTGACAGGCATCCTCAGTGCCACTAGACAATGACATTTGAATTTAGTCAACACTACCAGGACTGGAGCTAGTGTCCTTATGAATGCAGGATGGAGACAGCAGCTGGATTGGATCCACACTGCAGAGTGCACATCTTTCTCAGGCAACTGTTGCTGATGGCACAGTGAAACCAAGGTTGTGCTTATAAAATGCAGAAGTGATGACATTTCTGGGGTTTAATTAACTACCAGGACACTTGGGGGTAGTACAATATGAGCACACAACATAAAAACAAATCCATACTCATGGATTTGTGCTCATTAGTAGAAGCTGAGTCCTATAAGCCAGATGTTTTCCTTAGACCTGTCTTTTATTACTTCAAGGTATAAAACAAATTCTCCTAACAACAAAGACGCTCATGGACCTGATCTGAAGCCTGACATCACTAATGATATAAACAGATTTAAAAAGAGCAAAGTAGATGCAACAGATATTGGTCCCATCATGTGATGTGCAGGCAATCAAGAGGGCCAGAAGGATATATCCTGATTGCACAAGTAAACCTAACACCTTTTGCTATAGTCAGTCATTTTAAACCCAGCACCCTGCTAGATCCCTGGGGCCTAGAAGGCATGGAGGAGGTCCAGAGAAGCCCAGGAGCATTGGCTCTTACATTAGCACTGCCTGGGGCATGGTTACATGGTTCCCTTCTCTCTCTCCCTTCACGTTCCCTGTCACATTAAGGTGATCTTCACCCCTGGGAATAATAACAGGTTTGACTCCCCTGGGCCTGGCACATGTCCACCATGAGGTTACCCTGTGCAGGGGTATTTAGTGCCTGTGTTGGGGGCTTCAGATCTATTGCTTGATTGCTGAGCCTTGCCTCCCACAGTGGAAACCCAGGCTGTTTGAAACCCTCCTTTAAACATATGCTATATTGTTTCAGGTGTCCAAAGTTTTATTTTACTTCTCTAGTAAATATCTTCCAGCTCCTAAATGAGAACTTTGGGAAAACTGGTCCCACAGTGCAACTTAAAAATCACCATGCAGAGACCTTACGTTCCTCAGCTTAAATCCAGCCTTCAGTGCATCTTGAGTTATGAGGCTGTCCAGACCACTAATAGAGGAGCGGGGGAATTTACACCAAAAGGAATAAACAAGCCAACAATAAAAATAACCATTTATCTCTTCTTCCTCCCCAGTGTCTTACTGAAAAGGTCACTGTGTTCTTTCATGGAAGCAAAGCTCTATAATGTGAGTTTAGGCACTTGAGGCTAAACCCCAGAGTACTCACTTCTCCTCAAGTAACTTTGGTGGATTTTTAGCTTGAATTTTTTCCTTGGATAAGGTCTAAGAAATAACCAGGTTCTCCAGAACAGAGCTGGTAGTCAGGTCAATGGGGCACATGCTGAGGGGCACCCCAGTTGACATATCATCATGGCAGCTGGTGTTGCCAAGCAGAAGGTCTAACACCATCTAAAAATATGTATAACTGTTTAGGAAGAGCAGGACATGCATTGCTCCCCAGAAGTTTCCTCTTGCAGAACTTCCTGTACATACCCAACAGCTTTGTAAAGATGCCATTGCATTGGACAGCTACTGCCTTTGCTCTCATTTCAGTGAGATCTGGCCCCAAATCTATCCATAATGTTATTTTGCAGACAGGACAAAGAATTTTATAGGGTTCAGTTTGGCTCAGAAGTTGTTTGGGATTGCCTGGAATTTTGGAAAATGCAGATCCTGTAGCTCAGGGTCCCTGGCTGCAGTGACATTGTGCAGGCATCCTGCTGCCTTCCCAGGTTCTGCTGCTAAAAAAAATAGTATCCCATGCTTCTCCCGCATTTCCAAATCATACAGCATGTTTTGTCAATGTCCACCATTGTTTAAAGCCCCTCTGGACTCCTGCTGGGGACATTATTTCTCTCCAAATTTCATAGGCAGCAGGGGTTTCTTCCTGGTTTTAAAGGGGGCTCCCATGGATCATGAATAACCGGTGATGTGGCTAACACAAGTCTTATCCAGTTGTCTTGTAACACACATGAGTTCACTTCTGAAAATCCAACTGCAGGCTGAGAAATCCATGGGCATTTTGAAATGCTCTGAATCTGAGAGAGTTGGCAGGTCGCCCCAAGAAATCACCGTGCAGAAAGCAGTTCTGATATGAGCAGTTCCAATATGTTTGCTGGAAAATAAATCTTTCTGAAAGTTTGCTGAACATTTGCTAATTCTTAGTCCTCAGAGGCCATATTTGATCTGTGGTAACTTGGGCCAGGGACAAGCAGGCATTTCCCCAGGGAGGTCAGGCTGAGCTGACTTGCATCTGGGCACCCTGAAGCAAGTCAGAGCAGACCAAGCAACCCTCTGCAGAGGCATGTGTGTGTCACCATGGCATGGGAGACACACTTCATGTTTATCAGCTGTGCCTGTACCACATTTACATCTCCTCTTTATCCTTTTTAAACACAGAAGAAGGGAAAAGAGATACCATTATTTAACACCCTAACAGAATAATTTATATAAACAGCCTACAAAACAAGTTGGTGCAAATTATCAGCAAGATGGGTACAAAGGACCTTCAAGTCCAATGAAGGAAAACATTCACCGTAATGAGCACACACACAAGCATACATGGGTATACCACATATCCACCTCAAACTGATTAATCAACCAAAAACTGAATTGCAAAATGGGTAAATAAAAAGCTGGAGTTTCACTGAATTGTGATTTTTAAAATTAATTGTGAAATGTTATACATACAGTGTATGCCTTAAAATTTGTCTTAAGTATTTTCAATAACTATAAAATATTATCTTATTTTTTGGCTGCAAAAAGCCTTAATAACAACATGTCTTTCTCTGCCACACTCAAATACATTGATCTGAAGGATTGGGGTAGATCATAGGGCAAGAGTTTGAGGATTTTACTCCTCCTTTTGCCACTGATTGATTGTGTTAACAGCCAAGGCAAGTCAGAATTCTGCTACGTTTCACAGTTTCCCTTTTGTAAGTGGGATAATATTTCTTACAAGTTTTTGCAGAGCAGTTCAAGATCTTGGGGAGAAAGCAGATATTTAAATGCTCTATGTTATTATTTTAGGCCCTGATTCAGGAAAACATATATGTTTAAATCCTGCTGTTTTAATGGGTTGCAAGCACCTATTTTAGGCTTAGCTCACACTGATGTGGTCCTTCTGAAAATGCTGCCCTAAAACTTTTAATTATGCCTATTAAAAATATGGCCCGTTGAAGCATATTTAAAAGATAATTTCTAAAATAGAGGGGGAAAGTAGTGAATAAATGGCAGCCCAGCATATTGAGGCATTACCTTTCATGCTTTATTCAGATGAAAGCCTCATGCAGGAGTACCCATGCCTTTTTGATTAGATGCATGCAGCAGTCTTTAGGTCCCCTTCAAAGATCCTTGGGCCGTGTGGAATCAGGAGCAGCTCCGCATTGACATCGGGGGAAAAAAAAAAATCAAACTCTTTTTCTCAGAGCCTGACTTCTTCCCGCAGCTCCCCCCTCTCATATTTGTATATATTTCGAGAGGAGAGTCAGGCTTAGTTTTTTTCATGAACTGCAGTTCCTGGGCGGACCCCACGCACAGCTGGGCTTTAGCGGCTGGATCCGCCTTCCCGGCAAGCCCGAGCCGGGAGCCTCGCAAAGAGGGGCTCGGGGCTTGACATCAGAAACGCAGGACACTGGCTCCACCGAGGGAGGATGACTTGGTCCACACCGTGAAGCTGGGCTTCTGGTTGCCAGTGGGATCCAGAAATGGGGTACTGGAGGAGACCGGGTCTGCTTTCCTTACTGCTGCTCTCCTTGTGTGAGTAGAAAAATGTTTCTGGTCAGGCAACGTTAAGCAACATACTCAGAGAGGTTGTTTATTTTTCCTTCCTCCAGCAAAACAGTTAATCTTTGATTTCTCCCCTGACAGCAATTAGCCAGAGGATTGGAAATAACAAGGAGTTTAGTTGAATACTCTGCTACAACTGCATGAGCTGCGTATTTCCCTTATGGCGAGGGGCAAGCGATTACTTGGTGGAAAGTGCAGTGTGCTCGCTTGGAGCAGCTCACAGATGTCAGTGTTTACAGTGCAAAAATATATATAGGTCAGCATTACTTGTTGGAAGTTCTTATTTTATTGAGCGAGATTAAAAGCAACTGAAGTGCGCCGCTGAACGATCTGGCTTCGACAGTGTCCAGATGTGGTGAAGTTTGCAGCTTAGAACTTTTATCAGCCCTGGTTTATGCACACAATTAATTGAACTATTAAAGAAGGAAAGAAGTGGGGAGAGGGGGAGGAGAAGTGTCTTTGCAACAACATCTGGTTATTCGGCAAACCTTTCCAGCACTTACGTAAAGATCTCTTTGTAATAAGTGCCCTGTTTCAGTTTTGATAGCACTTCTTCAATACTGTAGATAAAACCCTCCAGGAGCGCTTGAAAATGTGCCCATCCGTGGTTTAACTTTTTCTTGTTTATATCTTGATGATTGTTTCATAACAGGGAATGGATTTGTATATAAGTGAGAGTTATATACACATCTCCTAAGTATGTGTGTGTGTCTTTCTGTATATACAGAGTCTATGTATGCGTATACAGGCATATATCCCTATAAAGCATATATTTATATATTTGCATGGACATTACTTTTTAAAGTGAACTCTTACAAACACAGACCTGTTGCCCTTGCTATAGAAATTTCAATGCAACTGAAATCACTTTCTGTTCAAAATGATGAAGGAGGAGGATTATAACTCCAGTATTTTTGCATCCAAATGAAATCACTGGGGGCAGGGATCTGTATCTGCATTCACTTTACATGGGTCCCCCTATCTACAAGACCAGGGAATAAAAGAATGATCGCTCAGTAATTTCTGTGTAGGCAAAAAAACCCATGGGTGCAATGGTTGAAGCAGAGAGAACCAGATGGGAAGATTTAGGACATAGAATCTGGCTGATTTTTCAGAAAGTTACAGAGATCTATAGTATTCATTTTTGTAGATAATACCCTAAAGTGTGGTTTGAAATGTAGGATGCTATACTGATAACATCCTACTAACTTAATCCCATTTGGAGCAGGAATTACTACAAGTTATTATTTAAAGCACAGTCTTGGGTTGTTTTTGGTAAGAAGGAAGACCACTAATTATCCTTCAGAAATACCTAATTTTGGAGTTATTTAACTTATGGTTTCCTTTTTCTGAAAGGCAAGGTTTTAATCTGGAAGAAGCCAAACCAAAACATATCACAATTACTAAGTTCATCTGAAAGGTTATGTGAGTGATATGATGACAAAATTTGCCTCTGCACAGGGTAAGAAAAATAAGCCAGGGCTTGCTCTCTGTGATTCAGCTCACCAGTGATAAATGTTTTCTGGGACTACATCCACTTCCTTTGCATTTAGTGTTAAGATTGACCCTACAGTCATTTTGAGAAAGTAAAAGTACCAAGGAGCCCACTTCGCATTGACATTAAAAGAGAAGAACTAGTTCCCCAAATCCCCCAAATTGATAGAATATACATATTCAGCTGTTCTTTAAGCAACAAATCATATCACTAGCCAGCCTCTCTTTAAAGAGTGCTGGCCTGGTGGCAGCAGCAAAGTCCACTCCCCTTAGCACAGAGATTTAAGACTTGCCATAGAGAACATGGCCCAGACTGTGTCTCTGTTATCCCAGAATATCTCCAGCTGAGTGTTTGTAGGGACCTTGCTGCTGTCCCTAAGACTTTACCCCAGGGCAGCAGAGACCCCAGCCTGTGCTCCATGCTGCCTGTCTATGCCTTTAATCCCCAACATGACTGAATGGCCATCACACAGCACATCTGACCATTTCACTTCATATGCAGTGTAAAAAACAACTCCAGTTTGACAGAACACTGGAATTCAGCTACTGGATTTCCCTAATTCTCTATGGCCAGCCCTACCAAGGCTTTAAAATATCCACCCTTAAACTTTACCTCAAGTGGCAGTGCCTGCTGGAGGGCAGCATTTTTACATGGCTTTCTCAGCAGAGGGTGAAGACAGGAGCTGTACTTTCACCACTGCTAACACAAACTCTCACACAGATGAGCAGAGAATCCTTCCAGGACAGAAAGCTGGTGCAGTCCTGGACTTACTTGGACTGGGACAAAAAAAAAAAATACAAGGATCATTCAGAATTGGAAAACTGTCATATGGGGGGGAGGAGCTGGAGGCTTTCAGTGTATTTAGGTTGGCCAGGAGAGAGGTGGGAGGTGAGCTGGCCAATCTACAGCCAGGTCCTGGGAAAACATTTTCTGGCAGAGGGCTTCCTCTTCTATGGAACAGAGATAAAACAAGATGCACACACTGGAAGCTAAAAGGGGGCACTTTTGTGTCAGAGCACAATACAGTACAATTGTTCCAGCAGGTAATTACTCAGGCTTGGGATGTGGTGGATATTTGTTGCTCAAAGCCTTCAAGACTGCAAGACTACCTGCTTGGAACTCTATAACCTAGACAGAAACTACAGGCTTGATATCAGGATTACTGAATTGTGCACATGGAAATACTCTGGCTTTAAAAGTAGGAATTAGGAGTTTTCCTGCCCTGTTTTCTATTAATATTGGGAAATTATCCCTTGTGCTCCATCTGTCAGGAACAGGGCTCACATCCAGACAAACAGGCATGGAGCTGAGCTCAGTCTTATCTCACAGAAGGGACAGCAAAGCACCACAACCCTCTAACCTGTGGAGACAGCCTCGAGAATATGAGCTGAGTGTCACAGGTGTGACAACAGCTCTCAGGGCTGTGAACAGCCCAGCAGCCTGGCAGAGTCTTTGTGTATCCAATCTTCAAAAGAGGATATGAAACTCCAAATCTGCCAAGGCATGTAGCACTTACCAAGGGAGAGCAAGCTATACCCCTTCAGCTCTGGTGAGATTCCAAAGAAGAAGAAAAAAGATTTTTGAAATTAGGTGAGGTTGCAGGGCTGCTACCCCAAGTCCTGGGGTGCTCCCAGTTCCTGGGGTGTGAGTCTGCTTCCCCATAACTTGGTCTCCTGTTAAAAATGCTGGTCCTCTAAAATGTCCTGACATTTTTTGCCAAGTCTCCTGGGCTCCCTTTGCCATGGTTGATGGCTCTACAGAGAGTGCTTTTGAGTGGTTGTCTCCTGGTAGATGGTGGCTTTCTGAAGTCACATTCTCTCTCCTGCTTGCACAAACTGTTCCCCCAGTGAGCCTCTTCAGCTAAATATATAGAGCGTATAGAATTCATAAATCAGGACAGGGAGCTCCAGGGCTGTCAGAAAAGCATCTCTGGCTTTTGATCTACTCAAGAAATCTCTGACCTATCCCAGGCTCCTCAGGCAGCTTGTTCAAGAAGTTGGCCTCTTATTTCTGAGGTCACCAAAGCTAAAATCAGAGGTTGTAGTGCCACCAAAATGCCAGCCCTCTCCTCAGGCAGGGGAATCTATTGGGATTGCACCCCAACACCAATGCATGCAAAATTTAGGAACACTGGGTCAAACTTGAGCTGGTGAGAGGACGAGGGAAGGAAAAAGACAAAGGAAGAGTCACCCTCCATTTCACAGGCATTTGCAGAAAGGAGCTTCACAGGTCCAAGGACAAGCCAGAGCAGCAGGGCAAACCTTTCCTCCCAGACTAAGCAGCATGTGGCGGTGGGCACTGCCCACCCCAGAACACAGGGCTGCAGGGCTGGTCATGACAATCCGTGTCAAGTTGCACCATGTTTTGCTCTCATATTGATTTAAGACAGCCAAAACACCAAGGAAGAAATTACCACACTCAAAAAGCTCCGAGGGTCTACCAGAGCCCCACATTGGCTCGGTGTAGGTAGCTGAGTTGGGAGCAGGCACAGGATCCCACTGCCTGAAGGAGAAACTTATGCATCCTACCATGAGGCTAAATAAGAACAAAGCTGCAGCAAATCCTCCAGTTAGGAAAGAAAAATGGATAACGCAAGAAAAACCCTGACAATGCAGAACTGGAATACTCTGCAATGTTGCAAGTGCCGTGAGACTCAGCAAAGAAAGTGATGGCTTATTTTCAATTCACCTTTACACATCTCCAAATCTGATGCTATGGTTTCAGTCCTTGGTGTGAATTAGATTAACAGAAGGTTAAGAGGAGTGGCAGTGTACAGCTATGTGAGATGAATGAAAACTGGTATTTCCTCTCCCTTTGTACCTCCAGCTTTTCTTAGACTTGAGACTGGCTAGTCATCAGTAAAGCTGACCATCAGTAGAACTCCACTCCGTATTTTAATAGGGGGCTTTGTGGAAAGAAATACTTCTTGAAATATTCCGTAAACTTGAAATAAAACACAATTTTATAACAAAAAAACCCAAACAACCAACATGAAACTGACCTTTACTGGTATTTTACTGGCGTTATCACTCTCTAATGATGGCCACAAAGACATTTTTGTGCACTAGTAGTTAATAAGTCCAGCCAGCTGCAATCATGATACTTGTTACTCCCACTAGAGACAGAGTTCTGGATAGATGTATCCCCTGTATTCACTGAATATGCAGAAAGCAAATATTGGCATTAAAAACAAGTGACTGGGGGCTTTTATTCTGAGAAAGAATTCCGCTCTACTGCCTCTACTCCACAGCTTTATAATGCTCCGTGATTTGCTCTGTTGTTTATTTCCTCAGGACATTGCTTTCCTCTCAGTGATAACTCTGCAATAACATTTGCTTTCAGCCAGGCTCCACAGTTTTGCAACTTGCCATAAACTAATGAACTCTCCCATAGACTGTCGTGTTTTCAAGGAAGGGCAAAATCTGATCCTTTTATTAAAAAAAACAGTCCCACCAAGGAGACAAAATCAGCAGCTCCCACACTGCTCTTTTCACATCCCGAGTTCTGTGCTGTGTGCCAAGTGAAAGCCTCACGCTGGAAGGGGCCTCCATGCAGAAGTGAGATAACACCACTGATGGCTGCCTGCCCTATCAAACCTACATTATGTCCATGCTGGACCCCAGTTGTGGGATAACATTTCCTTAGGGATCTTCAGGGCGTAGTGAAGGAGTGGTGAAAGCTGTCTTGACCCTGCTTGCATGTACATCCCTGAATTCAAAGTCAACTCTTCTGATCCTGCCTCTGGAAAAGATCTGTAGTGTCCCTCAGAGTCATATTTCTTCTTCTTCGGTTGATTCATCTTTTTGTTACATCCCATGTAGGGTTGAAACTCTGCTGCCAGCTTCTGGTAACTGTCAAAATTTTAGGAGAAGTGGGAGAGCCTGCTTATCATGCAATCCCCTCTTCAGCCCATGTTCCTACCAATTATGTGGCTCCAAAACTTAACCTTTCATGGAGCTGTTGCACTGCAGTGTTTTCCTTCCCATTGATAAGCCAGGAACAAATGACAGCTGATTTATACTACAGCAAATGCATTGTGGCATGTGGGTCATTAATGTGTCCAGCTGTGACCACAGCCTGCCAGGCTGTGCTGGACAGAGGGCTAGGGCCTGTGTGGGCTCTAGCAGCCCAAGGACATGCCTAAATCCAAGTGCTACCCTGGGCTGCACAGGTGTATTGGGATTCAAGAGTTTTGGGGTTTTTTTTTAAGGACCTTACCACTATTTGAGCTCTGTGATTTGAAGCAATCAGCTTCAGACCAACTACAGCCTCAGAACATGCCATAGATGAGGGGCTGATGTGCAGTTCCAGCTATGGTGGGGGCTGAGGTGTGGTCCCAGCAGTGGCAGCTGCAGAGTGTCACTTTGCAGGGTCCTGTGCTCCAGTTCCACATGTGCCTTTCTCAAAGTAGGCCACCAACTCCCAAAATAGTTAAAGCAGCATCATATTGGACACATTCTGCCTGCAGGAAGACCTCTCACCTCCCCTCTCACACTGTGGATGGAGATGTTCCCTTTAACTCCATGTCATTTAGTCTCTGCTGGACCCAAAACTCCAGTCTTTCTGGATAAGTAGATGTCCAAAGAAGGCTGTCCCCAGCAGCTTCCACCACAGCTCCAGACTCAGTGCTGGTGAGGCATGAAGGTTTCTGAAGGGAATTCCAGACTGCCTTCACTCAGCCTGCAAAGAGCTGTTGTCCTGCCCGTGCAGTGCACAATGGCAAGTCCTCTGGCCATGCCTTGGAGCTGGAGAGTCCAGGCCTCCAGGACCACCCCCTAATCCATGCCCCACATGCAGAGCAGCACAGATGTGCTTGTGCCAGCAATGGGAGCCAGCACAGCCATGGCAGCCAGCAAACAGAGCTGGATTACTGCACTGCTCTGGGGTCCAGGCAGGGCAGAGCCCTGAAGCAATCACCTGAGCTGACACCCACTGATGTCTGATATTGCCGCACTATTCAAATCTCTTCTAATCCCTTCAGTTCCTGCAACATCCCTGTGAAGATGTTACCTCTGAGAATACCCTTATATCTTTGCATCTGGAAGGCCCAGAAACATCTGCTGAAGTTCATGGCCACTAAAAGGGGCCTTCTCTTTAGACCAACAGTAGAACACATCGGTATTTTGATACTGATCCCCTCGCCCTTCAGCCATCCCAAACCAGAATGCTTAGCTGTATCCTGCAGTGCCATAGCTCACCATGCACCCCATAAGAAAGATGTTGCCAATGTGGATTCATACCATGACCAGCAGGTGTGAAAATCCAGAGAAAACTTTCTTCACTTTTCCTGCAAAATCAGTAATTCAGGCTCCTTCCTGGAAACAGTTCTTGTGACTGCCATGACTACAAGTGCTTCTGGTGCACTTACAATGACCACTGGTACAGATATTTCTTTTAAAAGATCCTTTTCTGTTTCAAGGTGGATTGTTTAATAAACTGCTGTCCATGCAGAATGAATGTCTGTGTCCCCCTTGAGTGCTTGACTGAGCAGGTTGCCAGTCAATGCAGCTGGAACACGATGAGGAACATCTGTTTGATGTTGCTTGATAAAACTTCCTGCCTTGAAGACTCTAAACACCAGCATCCAGCATGGAAGAAACTGAATCAGCCACTGTCTTGCTGCGTAAAGCATTTTTTTCCATGCTAGATCTATCCCAAAATTATCCCCAACCAGTCCATGATAGCAAACAAGATCCTTCTTCTTACAATGGGAAGTGACACACAGACCCATAAGCTCAAGCAGTTGAATGAATCATCCTTCTTCAAATAGGCCCAGAGTACAAGCATCCCCAGAAATAAGACCAGTGGATCCCCTGGGATCTCAGTTCCTGACGTGCCTTTAATATGTCAAAAGGCACCGAGTAGAAGAAAATGCAGATATTCCCACCAGAGGGAGAAGCTATTAGCTTGGGGGTGAGGTCTCAGCAAACATTGACTGTGGTTTTGTACATGTGCCCTATGCTCACCTATCTATAGAACAGCATGATCATGTCTGAGCCTTCCTTTCACCCTTGCCAGGGCTACCAGCTCTGCTGTGGCTTGGGAGACAGCTCTTGGGCAGAAGTACTGCTCAGCGTATCCAGATTGTGGCATGTCTCAGGAGATGTCCAGAGGCAGGATACTGAGTTGAAAAGACAAGGCACTACTGCAAGATGATGAGATTGTGGAGCAGGAGATGGTGAACAGAGAACATTCCCCACTTTGTCATTTCTTCCATGCTGGAAGAGTAGCTTTTCCCCCTGAGCCTCATCTCCCCCAGCTGTTGAGTCTCCCTGGAGCTGTGCTGCAGCTTTGCCCAGGGGCTGGGACTTGTGGGAAATTTTCTCCTTCTCCTGCAAGGCGGATCTCTTGAGAGGCATTTGCAAAGACACAGGCCCCCAATTTTTCTATCTGTGAAGAAGAAGCACTTCAGGCTGTGTCAACAGGACTCTTGGTTCTGTTCCTGAAAAAAAATCCTTTCCAAAACCCTGGTCCCCCTGCCCTCCTGCCGTGGCTCTCTTCTGCTTTAAAAAATGGAAAATACTCAATTTGAATTCAACCCTACTGGGCATTTTGTTTTGGCAAGTTACAGCACAAGCTCCTTAAAAACTATTTTTTAACAGGTGAAAGAAAAGAACACATCATCTCTTTATGCACTAAACCTGGGGCACCTCAGGAGAAGGCAGAAAGTTTTTAGCATCTATAACCCTGGCTAGCCTCAAGTTCCCTCTGACAGAACAAATTAATTACTGTTAGATCTGCCCTAAATGAGGGCAAAATTTGACTCTACATAATAATTTTAGCAGACATAAGGAACTGGCAGTGCTGAAACAAGTTGATGACAGCACATGGATGGAGAATTCATAGAACATCTCTGCCCCAGCAGCTTGTCACTCAGTCCCTTGCAAACCCTTTTTCTCCTTATGAATCAAAGTAATACAAATGCAAAAAAATACAAACTGGTCAGTCATAAGAAGTCCAACCAGAGATGAAGAGCAGCAGCTCCAGTCCAGTGTCTCTTTGTGGGCTCATCAAAGACCTTCTAGCAGATGGGAAACCAAATGTGTGCCAGGAATTTCAAACACTCCTCAGGAAGTTCATCTAAATCGTCAGTAACCCATTTGCACTTAAAACAGAGTGAACCCTGTTGCCCAAATGTGACCCAGATAATGTTTCTGACGTGTTTACCTATTTGGATGGTATCCTTCAATTTCAATTCCATCTATTCACAGAGATCCAGGATTCATGCAGAGCCTGAAAAATATACAGAAAATTGAATTCCAGAGCATAATACGATAATAATAATAAAAAAAAACCCTGACTGCTGCACAGTAGTTTTACTTGAATAGCAGTAGTTTAGGCAGAGCAATGTCTGCTACCGACTGGCAGCTCACATGTTCTTGCTACTTTGTTCATTGCTGCTGCTTTTTCTGTGTAAAAGGGGGGGCACATGACTGCTGCATCTGAGAACGAGCTGCCAAAGCTGCAGTTAATTGGGATATGGGATAGACTGTTGATGCCTCTGCAGAAAAAAGCGCAACAAAAATGATGGCAACACCAGAGTGGATTTAGTTGACTGTTGCATTCTGCCATTCAGCTCTCAGTCCTAAAAGTGCTCTAAAATCCTCAGCAATTTCTGCAGCAACTTGCAACAAGATGAGCTCAAACCACCCGTGCGTGGCCAGGCAGGGACTCCTGCTGCCAGGCAGTGTGGGAGGTGGGAGAATGGACTTATTTTTAAGACAAGAATTCAGTCAAAACCGGATCACTGCAAAGTGCTCTTCAAAGGGCTGAAATCTCAGAGCCCTCTGAAAACATGGCATGCAAATCCCCAATCACTAGAAGGCAACTTCCACTGGGGATGTGCCAGCTTAGCCCTCTGCAAATCCCACTGCCAGCCCACGCGCCACAGGCCGTGATGTGCTGATAATGCATTGCCTCACCCTGGAAGGCCCCAGATAAGCAGAGGTGCTGGCAGAGCTGCTAAAATTACTCTAGGAACTGCTGAAACTCAGCGTTTCCCCACCTCCTCAGACCTTGAATAAGTTGCTTTGCTTTGTGTCGGACAAAGAGGAACGGCACGTTCCCCTCGCATGCTGTCCGGGCTGGTGGGAGTTGCTGTGGCAGTGGGGCCATGCTGGGATGCTGGTGAAGGTCACCACACTGTAGCCATGGTTTTCTCTTGGGCTGACCCCTGGCTGAGGGGTTTTTTCCCCTCCCAGGCACTTCAGGCTGTGCTGCTGGCTTGGCTTGCTCTCTCTAGGCTTTTCCAATACAACACAAGGTGAAAAGGGTAGCAGAATAGAGGAACGAGAAAAAAAAAATGGGGACATAGGTGCAATGAAAGGGACTTACTGCCAAACAAGGTTACACCTTCAGACACAGGATGGCTGCAAAACTTGGTTTGTGTCATAGCTCCCCTCATCTGACATACATGTCCAGTGGCTGACAGATGCCTAAAGGGGTAGTACAGGTAATACCAGGCAAACTCACACCTGCTTTTATCTGCCAGGGAAACTTTTGCCTGGCTTGCTCATGGCTCTGTAGGTACTGGCCATAATTACAGTGACCCACAACATCCAGGAGATAGGGAGTAAAAAAAAAAAAAACAAAACCACTCTTAAGCTGATGCCCTGAGCAATGTGAGGGATTCCTGTGCTAACCTGTTCTAATCCTCAACCCTCCTTTGAGTCATCTTTTCAAGGAAGGATGCAGAGCACCCCTGCTCATCTCACAAAGGAATAAATAGCCTCCAGAAGAGGGGACAACCCCTAACTTTTGAATTTTCTCCTTGTTTCAGGACGGCTTTCCTCATCTAGCAAGTCAGTACAAGGATAGGTGCAGTGGTGACACCCACATGGAGCTGTGAGCTTGGCCACCAGCATTGCCCTCAGGGCTGTCCCATCCTGCCCCTTCACCACCCTCACCTGTCCCTGGATCACAGCTTGGTGTCACCTTTATGTTCAAATTCCGGCCCAGCAATTGGCAAATGATGTTATATGGTCCATGAGCTCAGCCAGATCTAATGCAGCATTTCAGCTTAATTGGACTTAGCTTCTTGCCCAGGTGAAGCAGGTGCTTGGCTGCCTCGGGGATTTACTGAAAAAAAATGCAAATAACATGCAATCAGGTAACCCCCAACCACCAACTTTACTGATATTTCAGTGACGTGTGTCAGTGAAGCGGATCCAAAAATACACACATCATTTTCAGACATTGCTGAAAGTTTCAAAGACACTGAGGAAAACAAATAAAATAGTTCAAAGCCACACTGTTTTATCCACTCTGCGTTCCCCCATCCTCAGCTCAACATCTCTGAATGCAAACTGGCATTAATTGGAAAGATGTTGTCCATGACACTAGAAAGCAAGTGCTCCTGAAGAGCTTGAGTTCCGAGTCTAATGGAGGTATAGTTTTTGCCTCACCTGATATTTACAGTCCCTCCAAAGCTCAGTAAGGGCTCATCTTCCTTGTCATGTTGGGCTGGGTCCTGCTGTGCTTCAGGACCTCAGGACTGCGGCATTTACTTGCCTGGTTTTTCAAACTTTAATGCCAAACTTTGTTTGGTGAGTAATTCACGTTTTGAGTTCCCCAGCTGAAACACAAAAAATAGGCAAGTCTTACACATTTCAAGGCACAGCAGAAATCAACGAACTTGCTTAAAAATATTAAGGTAAAATAAACTTCATCTTAATAATTTTTCCTTGTCACACACTGTCATGTTCTATGTGCAATTTTTCCATAACTCTTTCTAATGGGTTGCATGAGAGCTTGGATGCAAATTAACCACAAGGAGATGGGAAAGATCCTTCAGGAATTGCTCTGCATGTGGAAATGAATTTCAGTTTAGCCACTTCAGAGCAATTTTTTTGTTTACTTTCCACTGACATGAAATCAGCCACGATTGCATCGCATGCGGGATTGGTTAGCTGGTTACATAATGCTTAATAAATCCAAGAGAAATAATATAAAACACATCACCCAGTCTGGGAAGAGGAACAGTATCTCAGTCAGTGTCACCAACCCACCCAGGCCAGGCATCAGTGAAGCATCTGATCCAACGCTGGGGGGATGCAGGGTTGTGCTGTTGCATGATAAATGTGATTAGGAAAAATGCTTGTGGCATGTGTGGAGGCCTTGAAGACAGACAGACTGTGTGTGATGGTAAGGGTCTCTCAAGAAGCAGAGCTCACACCCTTGCAGGGAGGGCAGCTCACTGCAGGGCAAGGCAGGCACGTGCCCGCACGCCCAGCTCCAACTGGATCTGCTGCTGGGTGAGGTATTACCTCACCCCAATAATGTTCCTCCGAGTGCTTCGTAAAATCATAACGGCCCCATAAACAAAAAGAGCAAGATTAGGTGATTAATTATTTACCACAGATTATTTCTGCAGTGGCATGTGGAGGAGAGAGAACAATTCACTGGTGGTCCCCGGGGAGTGGGAAGGAAGGGGGGGGTGACCAGGGCAGGGCTGCCAGTCAGTCACACAAAACGGTGGTGCTGATTTAAAGCCAAAAGAAGGGGGGATGTAGGACGACTGAAGGCACCTCTGGCCCCGCAGTGCCAGCACTCCGGCTCTCCCAGGAAAACTGTCCAGCCCACGAGTGGATTGCTCTAGGCACACACCACTGCTCTGCCTGGAGCAGCTCTTGGCCTCCTTTCTCACATTTCCCTGCCTGCTCTGCCCCCCTGCTTTGCTTCCAGTCCCAGAGGAGACCTGCTGATGCCTTCACCCACGCTGTGGCTAACTTCCAACAGAGGAAAAGCTAGGGATGAAGGGGTTAATTACTACAGGCTCAGCACAAGCCAAGCCTGTAAGTGACTCCCTATTGCTATTTCGAAAAGAGGCTGCCTGGAAAGGGAAAGAAAAAAAAAAAAAAAAAAGAAAAAAAGAGAGGTTTACTTTACAACCATCATTATTTCATCTGCAGAGTTTATACAATGGAAAATAAAAGCCAGGGTACATGAAGTCAAATAATTTCTGTTTCATTAATGGTATGGAAATCGTTTTGTTTTTATAGGGGAAAAACAAATGTGAACTTGATGTGTGTGTGTGTGTGTGTGTGTGTGTCTGAGCATGCAACTCCCTTCATTGCAAAGGGCAGAGCAGTGAAATCCAGAAATAAAAAATGACTCAGAGGCCGTAGGACCGATGAGTCAGTTGAGCTGTTGTTGTTTTTAAACGTAAGTGAGAGCACAATATGGCAAATAATTGCCCCTGCAGCCCCCCCCGGCACAGGCATCCCTGCTGGCCCAGCCGTCCCGCAGTGCTGGCTGCCCCCTGCCAGCCCCCGGCGCTGGACACCGACCGGGCCCGGCATCCCGACCCCCAGGGACACAGCGGGCTGGAGCAAGGCTGGTCCCAGCAGGAGCAGCTTTGGGGGTCAGAAAGGGAAACCATGAGAGAAGCTTGAGATCCGGTCGGAGTGGATGGAGGAGACAAGTGGCTCCGAGGGCAGATGGAGGAGTGCAGGACCAGGTGCACTCCCCTGTCCTCACCCAGACATCAACCGACCAAAATCAAAGAGAAACTGCTCTGGCCAAATTCTCCATGCCCAGTGCCAGGCGTCTCCTCACTGGCCCCTGGCATTCCAGCTTGCCTGGATGCTGCTGGCTTTGTTGGGGCACAGCCCTGGGGTACCTCAGTACAAAACATCCCCACGTCTCAAAAGCAGAGTCATTGTGCTGATACACAGAAAACTTGTGAAAGGCACCCAAGAAATACTGTAAATTGCCAAAGCAAAAGGATGGACAGCAGTCTGCAGAGCTTGTCCCTCCCCTGGGTGAAGTTAGATCATGATGTAATTTAAGCAGCTGAAAGAGACTGGAGAAGCCTGCTAGTATGATCCATACCCAATTTACTTTGTAATGGGACTAAGCAGTATTTGCTAAACACTGAATTTAAAGGGATATTTTCACAAAGGAAAAATAAGTGGTAGAATAAGTCAGTTACCAGCCTGTTTGAAGAAGGTCCAAGCAAACCAGAAATGTATACTGCATGTCTTCCTGGCACTGGAAGAACTGGTGTCTAACACAATCAAAATCAGTCCTTTTTTATGCACCAGGAAAGATTCCTGGCTCATTCCTTGCTCCATACTGTATTCTGCCAAATGCAGTATTTATTATGCAGGACAATGTGAGACACATACCTGAGGGTGGAGCCTGGGTTGATCCCCTGATCCGAACATAGCGCTGATGGATTTCCTGGGAGAGCCAGTGGCTTGTGCCTTGTTGAGGCAAAAACTGGGATATTAAGTTTTTTCAGCTCCATTTGGTCTTCTCTACCTCTCCTACAAAGATAAAGATACAGTGTAAAACATATGGACGGAGAAGAGCAGCTTGACGTTAAAAACTTCTTTGGTTCAGTAGAAGTACAACACTTTGAGGTCTGGGTTCCGGGGAGATTCTGCAGCACAGCAGGATGCCGCAACAAGATCAGGCATTATTCAGCTGGTCAGATCTAGCTCAAACTGACTGCAAGAAATCTGGGATCTCTGTTACACAGGTCATGCTGAACAACTTCCATGGGAACTTCTGACCCTGCACAGAACCTCCTGGAAATCAGGGCATAGGAATTACCCTGATGCCCATCGGTGGCACTGGTTGTTGCATCATGGAGGAGGCAGCTCAGGAGTAACCTGGTGATGGGGAACACCTGGTGCTCTCACGTGGGTCAAGCAAGAGAGCAGAGCCCATCAGCCCTGCTGCTGGATTAATGTTAAAAACAAAGTACTGCATATAAAAGGGAAGGAATTTGTTTGTTCTCATAATAATTTTATGAGAAGCTCTGTTACTGTGTACTTGTGTCATTAACCATGGATAAAAGCCCAAAGCAAGTCTAATCCTAAACTTGGCGGCAGAGACAGGACTAACTGCAAAGCCAAGGCTCACCCAGGTGGGAAAGCAGGTCCCAGTGCAGGTTGTGTTTCCATCAGGGCACCTATCTGGGGGTTTCCAGGCATAGCATGGCTGCGGGGTTGAGTTAGAGCTGCTTCCCCGTCCCTTGTTTAAGTGCACTGGTGATTAGAGAAAGCAAAGAGTAACTTAACTAATCTCCCTGGCCTTAGTCTGTCCCAGTGCAAAGCCTGGGGATTACAGGTTGACTGATCTGGTGATGATGCAGGGAGCTTCCAGAGCCACTGCAGTATCAGCAGGCTGGGCAGCCTCTGTGACTGCTAAAATAGTGTCAGCCCCATCCCGGGGTGCTTGGAGATATGTGGAAAAGAGGGGATAGACCTCACTGTAGTGCATTTATGACATAAAAAATATCAAATTTTCTTTGTCCTTGAGAAATACAAGCAATGTACAGATAATTATCACTGCAAGACAGAGCATGATCTGAAGGTCCTATAATGGAGGTCCTGTGTAACAAAAGCCTTGGTCCCCTTCCACCTTGGGAAGGGGAGAGCTGGGAACAGGGATGAGTGCCCTAGCATCTCACTCCAAACATATTTCCTTAAGCCCATCTTGGTATTTAGCTGTCCCAAAGCAGCATGTCATGGAGAATACTTGAGAACTGAAAGTTTTCACTCTGCTCCCCAGTGAAAATGTGTTTCCTGCCCTTGCTTGGCCCACGAGGTGCGTTCTCCTTGCCTGTAACAAATGTGCTGTGCCTGCGTCCCCAAGCACCCCCAGCTCGCTCCTTAGTGGTTCCACCTCCTTGGGGATCACAGTGTGGGGAAAACTGGAGCCAGAGTTAGGTGCTGGATAACCCACCTGCTCTCTGGGGCTGCAGTGGTAGAGAGGGGCTCACAAAATCCCCCTCCACGTTCGTACAGGTGCAGTCCCTGCTGGCAGAAAGCTCATCTGCCGTAGGTGGCTGCTTCTGCGACTGCGGCAATGGGACTGGGGTGAAATTCTCTCAGAAAGCTGTTCTCAATGACTCTTGTATGGGAAAGAGGGTGGGTTATTGATTACAGCAGTGGTGTTTCCATGGGCTTTGCTGGTGGCCAAGCAGAGGCTGTGGGTTCTCTGAGGGCAATGAGAGGCTGGAGGGCCGACCCGACATGCGGGAAAAAATATTCCAGTGTCCTTGGGTGGTGGTGTCACCCCTGCTGCTATTGCAGGAGAGACACAGGCACTTCTGGCATAATTTTTCCTTTATTCCCTGACTTGAAAATCATCTCATATTCCCTCAGTAACCTCTCTGGGATCCCAGTTATAGATACCAGAAGATTTGATCCTGCTCTCATGCACAGGAGAACAAGCCTTCCTATTGATGGGAAGCCAAGCTCGCTGTGAGCCCACCTATCGGTGACTTCAAACCATCTTTCCAACTGTCATTCCACAATAACTTTGACTAACTGTACTATTTATTGGCTCACATCACATCCTTATGGCTTCAATTTATTTTTGGAAAACTCAACCCACATTTAATTAGTTTATAGTTTGTTCCAAGTTTTGCTTATCCAGCTTTTTTTTCCTCTAACTTTTTTTTTTTTTGAAGTTTGTATTTTGATGTTTAGCATTTGCCTTGGCAACATCTGGAACCCGTTTATGGAAGTGTATTGTTACTTTTACTGCTTATGCAGCTTTATTAAATCATTCAGCTATTAATATTGAAAGTGTTCATCTGGGTCTAATCAGGGCCAAGATGAGTGATGTGGCAGTTAAATTGTACCTACGAGCTAATGGTTCAAGGACACATAGTCCTGAAGAACTTTGCAGTGGGCTTTGTGCTCTTCTTTTTAGCTTCCTAGGACAAGAAGGACGTGGGGGGGAGAAAAAAGAGATATTCCTGCTCTGACCTTTCTTGCAGAGCAGATAACAGAATCGCAGCCTGAGTTAGTTTAGAACAATTTGTCTCCAAAGAATTTTGTCCAGTTACTGCGGTATTTCTGGATCTTGTTTCCATATTTAACTCTTTCATCTGTCCAGGCTTCCCCTCTGCACAGCACAGCTAAGCCAAGATGCCCACCACAAGCAGCAGCGCATTACTGGCAAGTCTGATGTTCTGCTCTGAGATCTCAAGCAAACCCTAGATATAAATAAGTAAATAACATACCTGGTGGGTATAAATATATAAATAACCAACCTCATCCTGCACCAGCAACATCCATAAACTGGATTTCTCCTTTTGTTACTCCTCTGAAGAGCCTCCAGGTATCCCTGGCGTGATGGTGCTGAGCCAATCCCACACCAGCCTGCCACAAGCACAGCACAAGCTGTGGATGGGTTGAGTTGAAGGGGTGAAAGAGGAACTATGGCAGTGACACCACCAGAGCACTGGTGTGGTAGGGCTTAGGTTTGGGGTGAGAAACCAGTTTACCTCCTCTTCTCTGTTCCCATGAAATTATGCAAATAGAGTCTGTAGGGTGCAGTGGCTCTCATGTAAATTGAAGGCTGCACACAAATGCTGGGCTTGATTTCTGTCCCACACCCAAAACTCTCATCCTCCAGTGGAGTTTTGCCTCAGATTCTGCAAGCCCTGCTGTGGCAGAGCAAGGCGGGGAGGTGAGGATAGCTCACGCTGGCTGCAGGTGCTTCAAATCCCAGCTGAAGCCACGGTTTTGGTAGCTAACTCTTCAATGGATGTGGGTAACTGGATCTCTTGAAGTCACCCACAAAATCCCAGGGTGCCCCAGCAGGGCCAGAGCAGCCTCATGGGCAGGGGGGATGCTGAGCAAGAGGTTGTGGGCAACATCTTTGCCTACCCTTGCTCCCCACTCCCCCAAAACCTGGCACAGCACAATCCCTGCTGAGCTGCATTTTAAGCCTGGCATGGGTCATTTAAACCAAAATTTCCTCCTTCCAGTCTTCAGATGCTACAGGCTTTTCCTCTGCACCCAGGTTTTCCCCCCACCATTAACCTTGGCCCTACATACAAGGCCATGGGAGCTTGTAAATGGTTTATTTCTGTGTGGGAGCCTTCCAGCAGTTCTTTACAACTGTCACAGGGAGGGGGGTCTGGGCTGGTGAGGGAAGCAGAGCAGGCATGTGGGATGCTGTCAGAGCAGGCTGCATGCCCTGGATTTGGGTAGCAGAGAAGTTAAAAATCTCTTTTTGCTGTTGGGACAGAATATGCATTGAAAAAGGTCCATGGGCTCAGCTGTGGAACACAGGCAGGTCACAGATGTGATCACCAAGAACGCAGGAGTTCCTGCGTGTTGCTGACAGACCTGGGGGTGCCCATGGCTGTGCTGGATCAGCAGGGCCCTGCTTGCAGGGGCTGAGGTTCCCCAAGCTATAGGCAGGGATTTTGCAATTTTTTTATGCAGGCTTACAGCTGGTGATGGAAAACTCTGAAGGCTGTGGCAGCACAGTGAGCTGTGACTGCCCTTTCCACTGGGGCTGGGAGCACCCAGCGCTGCTGGTTCAGTGACATGGCAGCCAGATGTGGACCTCAAGAGAATCATGGATGGCCCAAACCTTAAAAAAATTAGCTGCTGTACTTCAGGTTCCTACCTGAACACTTTAGAGTCCATATACTTATGTTTAAAAAAAAAAAAAAGTATAAATATATATTTCTACATAAGCCACTCAGTGGCTTTTTTTTGTTTTTTAAAGACATTTAGCAGCCTTAAGACAGGAAGTTTAAATTTAGCTGGGATTTATCCCTTAACCAAGCATGGTTCATGCACCCTTTCTATAAAAATAGAGATAATGTTATGCCTGTGAGATATGGGCAGAGCAGCTCCCCACAGGCAGCAGTTATTGCTGCTGCTGTGGCAGATCTGAGGCTGCAGGGGCGGGAGGGCATTTCGTGCTGGGATGGGGCACAGTGGGCAATGGAGCCCTGGAGGAAGCAGCCCCTGTTGCCCCAGAGCTTGGGAAGTCTCAGCCACGGATACTTGGGCAGTGGGTAGCGAACACATTTCCCAGCTTGGCCTCATTGAATAGGAAGGAGGAGGACGAGGAGACAGCAGGAGAGAAGGGAGCTGTCCCAGCCTGGCCGTACATCCCGCCCCAGCGCCTTCCTTCCTGCTGAGAGGGGAATAAATGAAGTCTCCAGGCATACAGAGCCCCCGAGATGTCCCTTTTCGAACACCGAATGTACTCGGGATGAGGGGAAATGTTAATTTGAGCCTGCGTTGTAGAGGAAGAAGTAAATTTCCCCTTGATGATAAATGGTACGGGGAGAGCAGAGGGAAAACGTGACTCTCTGCGGTTTCCCAGGCTTTAGTCCGGCAGGACCTGCCGGCAGCGTTCTCCCATCTCCCGAGGCTTTGGAATAACACAAAGCACGATTGGCCGGGCAATGGAGAGCAAAACAAAAGCTTTAAACAAAATGCACGGAGAAATGAGGTCAGCTGGGGCTCCTTCTCCCCTGGCTGTGCGAGTCGCTGGGAATGGCGGTGGTTTTGCCCCCGAGGGCGAGCAGGGCCGCGCTCACCTCAGCCCCGCTCCGCCCCGCAGCCTGCAGCGCCCGCGCCCGCCGCAGCCTCAAGACCAACCTGTGCAAGTGGTGCGACTCCACAGCTCCCGCCTGCGAGGAGAAGGTGTGCTACAGCAACTGCAACCTCAACTCCTACTGCGAGGACCCCTTCGAGATCTGCGTGGCCATATGGTGAGAGGGGATTCCCGCCCCAAGGGGAGACGCGGGGAAGAGGGGGTTCGTGTGTGTACCCCTGTGCTTGTGTTATTGCCTGTTGCAGTGATCCAGGACTTTCGCTCCCTCTTTCCTTGACTCCATTATAATTAAAATTACAATGCACAGTAAAAAATTCAATTGGTCTGCCCTGTAATTAGTACCAGTTTATTTTCTAAATAAATTAGGCTTTTGAGTGCCTGACACAAAGCTTGGCAAGTTTGCTATAGGACCTATAAACTCCCATAAACCTCTGAATTTAGCTTTATAAGCTGAACCCAAGGGCAAACCAGCAACCCTGACCTCCAAACCTATGATGTCCTCTTGCATCAGGCAGGTGAAACCTCAGTTCACGTGCAGGGGTGCAGCCAAGGTCAGTCCCCATCCAGCCCATCTGAGCTGGCACCACACTGGGTTTAACCCACCTCTTTCCCATCCCCTGGAAGAAGTCCTTTTCTGCTCCTCTGAGAGGTGCCTGGTCAGGAAACACAATCCTGCATTTCAGGCTGAGCACACACTGCATGGTTTGGCCCGGAAGAGTGCCTCCCCCAGCTTTTTGGTCCCCCGTGAGCAAAACTAAAAAAACATCCATTTTGGGTCTGCCCAGACTGATTTTCCTCCACTTTCCCTTTTAATTTGGCTGCCAAAGTGAAAGCCAGCCAAGCACTTATCGCTAGGCTTTATCTCAACCTGCTAATTAGCGTGAATGCTGTATGCCAGCTTTCAGTAGGAGTTTGCCTCAACCTAATTGTTGCATTATGGACTTTTAAAAAGCAAAGCACAACAAGAAACCCAAACAAACAACAAAATCCACCTCTTGCCTCAAATTCCCCTACGCACACGTGGAGAAGCCACCTTAAATCCTGGGTAGGCAATCCAGTGTGTTGCTGGGTTTCTCCCATTTATAGCTTACATGTACAGGAAAAATCAAGGTCCCTGAAGCAGGAATCCCCACGCCAGGGAAGCAGTTCCACTGCACAGGATGGAGCTGCACCCTGCATTGTTTATCAGATGGGCTGAGGCAGCTACACAGTCAGGAGTAACCTGCCAACCCCTCCCAGCACCTCCCATCCCATTCTAAGATTCATTCAGAGAATAAGATCCCTGCAGGCAGGGCTCACCTCCAGGCCAGCCTTGCTCCTTGGTGCTCATTTGCAGAGGCATATGTGGATCATCCAAACTTGTCCTGAGTGGGTATCTCAGTCACAGCAGCAGCTTTGGCCTCATGCTCATTTCCTCCAGGGGCTGAGTCTTGGCAGAAGGGATCCCACCCTCCTAGGATTCTTCATCTGGGAGCTCCTCTGTCAAATTACCTGGTAGCCCCCAAAAAACGTGGGGAGAGCTGAAACTTGGAGACTTCACCAGGGAGACAGTGGCAAATTTAGGATCTTTCCTTGGCTTTTATGTCTGACTTCCCAGCTGATGTCAAAGACATTGTGAAATCTCTCCATACCTTCATCACCCCACCAGGTCAGGAGGCAGAGGCTGTCCCTGGGAAAGTAATGAATGGTTGTCATTTCTTTGAATGCACCCAAGAGTCACTGCAATGCTGTAGCCTGTGCAGGGCCAGTCATCCCCATCACTGGTCCTATAAGTACATGTAGAAGGAATTATACCAGAGGCACTGCAAACAAGTCATTCCCTACACAGCTTGAAAGAAATTATCCTAGAACTAATTTTAGGATGATGTACAGGTGACACAAGGGCCAAGCTGCCAGGCTGACGCGTGCTGGTTCATTTGCCACATGCAGGAGACAGGACAACGAGAGCATCAGGATCAGCACGCTCTGCCACAACCCCCACCGCCCCATCGAAAACCTGATGGTGCCCAACTACAACACCTCGCGCTGCATCATGAGCCACCAGCCCAGCGAGGACGGAATCATCTACGTCTGTGGCTGCGTGGATGAGCAGGAGTGCAATGACAAACTCATCTTTGAAAACCACACCAATGGTGAGTGCTTTTGTTAATGTCATTTATGGGAGGAGCAGCACCCAGCACCAACGTCAAATCCCTTGTATTTCCTGCAGAGTAGGAGGTGCAATGGTTCTTTTGCCATCTTCTTTGACCTCTCTATATAAAAACTAGTTAAAATATCTTCCCCGTTACTGAACCCAGCATTCTGTCTGTGGCTAAAGCATTCCTCACAGCAGTACCTCCAGCCTTTGTTTGGAAACATCAAGTGATGGAAATTCCACCATATCTCTCAGTGCCTTCAGCACTGGTTGAATCAGCTGGGGAACCCAGTTGTGGTGTAACCTAGTGTGAGTCAAAAGCTCTGAAAGCTTTAAATAAATCTCGTTGGAGCAAATCCTGCCCCTGAACACACCCACAGGAACTGCTGGCATCCCCCACGGCTGGAACCCGAGGAGGTGGAGATGCTGGGACGCGGGGCTGGGCACACAGGAGTGCCTCCCCTGCTGCTCTCCTGGGAATTCCTGCAGTTTCCTAGTGTTTCTCCCGGGAAGGGACAGCTGGAGCCACCTGGGTGCTGAGCACACATGCAAGCGTGGCTTGGCACACTGCTGCACATGGCTGGAGATCCAACGGGAGCTGTAAATCCACAGGAGGGAAAACTTAGAGCCAGCTCATTTCTGTATCTCAAGAGGGTCATATACTTTGGAAATATTCTCAACCAGGGCCTTGGGGGGCTTGTCTAAACCTCCTCAACTTCAAGTGGACCAGGTTTATCCAAGTGTCCATCAAGAATCCGACCTGTAACAAAAGCAAAATGAAATGCCTCCAATTTTCCACAATGCTGAAAATGAGCCTAAGCAGAAGCTGCAAGCCAGTGGCATAGCTTCTCCTGCAGCGTAAGGAAAAAAGAAAAACATCACATGAAATGCAAATTCTCTGAACAAACAAGCCACTTTAATGGAGGCAAATAATGCTAAATTTGGCAGTTCTTTGCTGCTTCCCCAGCCAAACATAACAGGTACACACACTTCTAGGGAGAGATAGTCAAATCCCAAAGCTGATGCCAGGATATGCAATTTCACACAAAAATGACAACTGGCTCATTGGAAATGCCACCCCCAGCAAAGGCTCCATAACAAGCCTCCTCCTGTCAGCCAGTGTGGAAAGCACTGGGAGTCAGAGCAAGACCAGTGCAGGTCTTTAACAACTCTCTCCTCTCAGATATGGGCCAGGGGCCAGCTTAGGCAAACCCCAAGTTCACAGACCCCATTCTTTACATCCTTTTCTTCTGCTTTAAAGGATCATTTGCATTCTAAATATTAACTCATGGTCATATTCAATGGTATAGACAATTCCTGAGCACAGAAATATCTAGCAGAGACAAGCACTTCTCTGGCAACTGAAGCAGGCAGATTTTCTTCTGTTTCTTGATTCCTTAAGCTCTGCTTTCAGGTCTGGGCTGCTGGGTGGTATTGCACTCGCACTAGGGGTGCAGGAGACTCCATCAGAGCTCAGTGACCACATTAATGAACACACAGAACCACCATTTCCTAAAGCTGTGCACACAGAAGCCCAGGTGAGACCTTGGGAAGATGCTGGGTAGGGTGGTGCATGGTAAGTCCTTTCCACCTGTGCTCCAGCTGAGCTGGCCCCCCCACAGCAGAGATGGATAGATGGATAGACCCACACAGCAATGCTTGACAAGGTGTGGGTTTACAGACCTGTAAGGTCAACTACATTTTCTCTCCACAGAAGAGGTCTAAGCCTTGTTGCAACTCCTGTGTGTCAAAAGACTTCCATCAGGAAGGGGCATCCTCATGAAGGAATTTCCTGAAGTTGTGTTAACTTCCCCTTTTCGAGACTTGTGCACGCAACTCCCTTAAAAATATCTTCTCTTTCTTCAGAGTTTCAAAGATGGGATCCAAAGCATCGGGTAAATCCATTAAAGCAGTAGGTGATATCCAAGTCCAATACTTTCCAAAATAAACATATTCCTGAGTTAGTTATTGATTTACATCAGTTTAGGTTGATCTTGTGGTTTAAACCTGATGCCTATTTTAGAAACGCTTTCACAGCCTTGCAGAAATTAGCTGCAGCACATTTTTTTGAAATTTGCCAAGGAAAATAGCTAAATGCTTTGTTTTTCCAGAACCTGAATTATGATCTGCACACACTGAGGTCAAGCAGCGAGAGTTTTGCTTATGGAATGATTCTTATCCCTCTTCCCCTGGGTTATTATACTTGGCAGAAAAACCTCTGAGTAAGATTTTACTTGAATATCTCTACTGAAGTCAGCATGTTTATTCCAGGAATCATGAACATCAAAGGATCAGACAATTATATGTTGTGTGAGGGTTATGGCTTTGTGTGTGTGTCCTCCCCCTGACAATCTGAAGGCCAACAGGGGGTTCAAAAGAAATGAAACAAATGCAGCCATGCCCTGGTGATTGTTGGGGTTGCTGTTGTAATGGGCTGAGGAAGGAGATGGCAGCACTGGCAGACAAGCTCTGAAATGATGCTCCTGTGTGCTAATTATCCTTCAAAGCATCCCGGCACTCCCCTGGGCTGGGTGGTCCTGCACACTGCCCACCCCCAGCATCCCTCCTGGCTCTCTGTGTATCACAGGTGTCCAGCAAAGCTTCAGCTCCAAGCCCCCCAGAGATTAGCCGTGTTCGAGCCTTGCCTCAAATTTATCATTGTTATTTCCAGCCAAGCTCCCCTTGCCACGAGCGTAAGCCACGCTTGGGACCCCCAAAGGCCCTTTGCAGTCTCTTGTGCCACACTGACCCATCCAAGTGAGTCTGGCCTGTGTCTTCTATTGATAAATGGAGCTAACTTTGAGACCAGAACTCATCAGTCCCCTTGCTAAGTGCCTCCATCTGGGTTCTGAGTCGGGATGAGCCCTTGTGCGGCCCCGCAAAGGGCTGCGCTCCATTAACAGCTTTGCATATTTTCCTCCTCCGCGTGATGAAAACGAGCTGTGGCAGACCCGCAGCAGCAGCACCTCGCCTTTGCTTTCCTCCCCCAGGCTACTCCATGCTGCAAAGCAAAGAGGTGATCCCTGTGGCTGCCATCAGCCTCCTGCCCCCGCTGCTGGTGGCAGTGATGATCACAGTGATATTTTACCTCTGCCGCACGCAGAAGCGACGCAAGAGAGCCAAGGGGTGGGGTGGGAAGCAGGGACAGCCCCCGGCACTGCTGGAGCAGGGGAAGGCCACTGAGCGGGAGGAGAAGTTGTCCGTGCTGATGGATGAGAGCGCAGCCGGCACCAGCACCGGCCGCGCCAGCAGCCGCCCCGCTGAGCTGCTCCCCATCGAGCTGGACGAGATGGTGGGCAAAGGGCAGTTTGCGGAGGTGTGGAGGGCCAAGCTGAGCCACAGCCACTCGGGGCACTATGAGACTGTGGCTGTGAAGATCTTCCCCTGCGAGGAATACTCCTCCTGGAAGAACGAGAGCCAGATCTTCACCGACACCAGCCTCAGGCACGACAGTGTCCTGCAGTTCCTCACTGCCGAGGACCGGGGCACGGGGCCCCGCCGGGAGTACTGGCTCATCACCGCCTACCACAGCCGGGGCAACCTCAAGGACTACCTCTCCCGCCACGTGCTGAGCTGGATGGACCTGCAGAAGATGGCTGGGTCCCTGGTGAGCGGGGTGGCCCACCTTCACAGTGACTACACCGCCTGCGGCCGCCCGAAAATCCCAATCGCCCACCGCGACATCAAGAGCACAAACGTCCTGGTGAAGAACGAGCAGGAGTGTGTGCTCTGCGACTTCGGCATCGCCATACGCCTCGACCCCTCCCTGACAGTGGATGACTTTGCCAACAGCGGGCAGGCAAGTATAACCCACCAACCCTCTCTGGAGGAGCCTTTCCCAGCCACCACCATGTCCTGTGGCTCAAGTCCTCGCCCACCCCTGCTAATGCCTCTCTCCTCTCTGTGGCCAGGTGGGCACTGCCAGGTACATGGCCCCAGAGGTCCTGGAGTCCAGAGTGAACCTGGAAGACCTGGAGTCTTTCAAGCAGATGGATGTCTACTCCATGGCCCTCGTTTTGTGGGAAATGGCCTCCAGATGTGAAGTGGTAGGAGGTAGGAGCATTGCACCCGGGTTGCTGTGTGCCTTTTTACTCCCTTACTCCCGCATCCCAACTGATGGCACAAGACGGGACTTGGGGTGGCCCAGGTCTCTGCAGGGCTGCCAAGAGTTGGTGACAGATTTCCCTGCTCTGTGTGCCACGGCTTAAGGGGGATGGCTCAGTAGTCAAGGAGCAGGACAGGACCCCATGGAGACATTTGGTCCAGCCCCTGCTCAAAGGTGACATGCTGCCAAGTCCCATGGAGCCTGTGCTGGTGCTGCAAAGCAAACCGAGGAGGAAGAGCTAAAGCTGCCTCCCCCTCATCAGCCATTTTTCCTTCAGACAATACCAGAGAGCTTATGTTGCAATGAGGACTCACAAACCCCAGACAGTAGGACATACCCTGTCACTTCCCAGAGCCACATCCTGGCATCTACAATTGTGTGTAGCAAAACATTTCATTAACTGCCCTGGAGTTAGCCCCTGCCTGCTCCCATTTGCCTTCCTTACCTATCCCACCTACTCGCAATACCAGCCCATAGAACTGCAGGAACCCTCAGCCCTTGGCCAGAAAGCTGCTCCAACTGCCCTGCAAGCCCCCCACGGTTGGCAGTGGGAGACCCTTGCCTGGCTCAGATGCCCCATGCATCCTTTGTTCCCAAGCCAGCATTCCTAGGCCATCTATCCCCGCTCATATCTCACCTGCATTCACATCCAGGCAGGAGCTGGCAGAAACCAGGATGGCCTCTCACCTCTGCCAACAGCCAGTTTCTCCTTGGTCTTCCATGACATGGGGTTGCTCTTCTGGAAGAGCCATTTCTCCTCTAACCCATTCCCTGCCTGTAGCAGAAATCTGGAAATTCTCATGGCACAGTCACCCTTCCCATCATTCACCAGCACAGTACTTTCTGCCTGCTTAAACTGTCTCATGCAAAGACAAATCAGGCCCTTTGTACTGCATCTTTTGGGTTTGGGGAGGAGGTCAGATGGTTCCTCGGTGCTGTCTCTGAAAAGAATCTCTATGTGAAAACCCAGCACTACACTTCTGTGTTCCAATTCTCCATTGTTTCCAGACCTGCTTATTTTTTTGCAGACAGTTAAAAACAAATCCAGTGGGCCATACAAAAACAAAGCAGGGAATGTATTAGAAACATCCTGTAATGCTGCTGTTGCTTCCTTGCAGAGGTAAAGAATTATGAGCTGCCTTTTGGGTCAAAAGTCCAGGAGCAGCCTTGTGTGGACACCATGAGGGACATCGTGCTGCATGGCAGAGGCCGGCCTGAGATCCCAAGCAGCTGGCTGGTGCACCAGGTAAGCCGGGAGCGACTGGTTCAGAAAAGAGCAACACATGTTGTCCTTCCTCACTAAACCAGCCCGGGAAATTAAATTTATAGTTAAAGTGGGCAGAACTCCTGGGATCTACTTTTAGCTCCATTGTAGATGGCTGGGCCCACACAAGCCACACTGGACTCATTCCCTTGTTGCACAAAGGCCACCAGCCGTGAGCACAGCTGAATGTGTTGATCAATAGCCATGATCAGGAAGTTGTGAATGCCAGGTGTGGGGTTTCAGATACCCTGAGGATATGTGAAATGGAGCACTTCAGTGCAGCTCTTCTTATGAGACAGTAAATCCCTGGAGTGCACCCCACTTCTCCCCTAAGCACCTTGTCAGGAAGGCTCAGGAAACACACGGTCCCTTACACACATGTATCCACAGCAGGGACAGAGAGGAAGGGGGGCACATCCAGCCTTCTGTCTGCATGGCTGTGGAGGTTTCAAGCTCAAAATTACCGTCAGCATGAGGAGAAATTTCCATTACTACAAAGAAGAGCAAACCAGGAAGCATCTCCTTCATGTGAAACACTCAAGACAAGTGAGTAAAGCTGAGAGCAGGGGACTCAGCAAGGCTCAAGGCTTGTCAAGGGAATTCTTTCACCAGCCTTCAGAGGGTCTGAAAGCAAAGCATGTCAGCACAAAGGGCATAACCCAGTTTCTAGAACAGGAACATTTCAGCACTGAAAAAATGTGCTCTGTTAAAACTGCACACAAGCACACCCAGAGCAACCAGCTACAGAAACAGAGCTCCCTCCTGGCCCTGACAGAGTCCTCTGCCCCAGGCCAGAGGTGTCTGCCACACCCTAAGGACATGAGGGGCAACAGGCATGCTGATCGTGACTTCCATATCTTACCTGACTTTGGTACTTCTTGAATTTCACATGTCTTGTGGAAAACCACCATCTGCTGATCAACACTCCCATTCACCTGAAAATCACGCTGGAACATCGAGCCTGCTGGCTTTCAGAGCCTTGCAGTGCTCAGTGCATCATTTTGCAATATCCACCCATAAAACACACCACCTCTGCTCCCACTCTGCCCTGCTGGCACACAGAGGTAGGCTTTGCAAAAAGAAGGAATTTCTTAACCTTAGGAGGCCACATGCTCCCTACAAAGTCTCCTCTCAAAACCCTGTTTGTCCAAAGACTCACAGCTGACCTGACTGCCCAAAACTGCAAACAGCATGAAATGAATCCATGGCTTCTGCAGGACCCTCGGGGAATTTATCAGTCAGTTTCTGATTCAGTCAGCTTCAGAATCCATTTCTGGAGCTCACCCAGCCTTTTTTCATTGACAAAGGCAAATACAGGAACTTCAATCAGCAGTGCCACATATTTGAAGCCTTTGAGTATTTGTCTCAGATGTTCACCTCCCAGGGTCTCTGATAAACTTTGAAACCACAGAAAAAATACACAGAGGCTTGCGCTGTCAAAAATCACACTTTGATAGAGTGTGAGCTTAACGGTGCTGCTCCCAGGGCTGAAGGGAGGCTGACTGCAGTCACCTCCCAGAAATAATGTTGCTGTAGTTGGGTTGGTGTAGCAGGCAAACAGAGCAAGGCTTATAAGGTGGAAACTTTTATTGGACCATCTGATGGTCACTGGGGAAGAGGAACAGAACAGCCACATCATGTTGCTGACAGTTTTTCTCTGACTGATCTCTGCTGGTCTAATAAACATCTTACAAGCCTGGCTTTACAGCGTTTTCTGGGCATTTTGCAACCATTCGCCCTAGGATGAGGAATTGGGCAGCACCATCTGCTGGGAAGCAGCAGAAAGCCACCAGCTTGTGCCACTCCGGGGGTCCAGGCTGGCTTCTCGTGGGAGGAAGTGCTGGGTGACATGGAGAAAGGGTGACAAGTCACTCACCTGAATGGGAGGCACCCACCGATGTTCCCATTAATGAAAATAAGTTTGCTGCAGAGCTCCAAATGCTACTTCCAAGTAACATCAGGATTGCTCTCAGTCAAGCAAAGACCATGGTTTGATTTTCAGCAAGTGTCAGCACTAATTTCCCTGACAGGGCTGACTCACCCAATAGCAGCTTCAGGGCAACTGCTTGCAAGGCCCTACAACAAAGAAATTCAGCTGAAGAAATTCATCCCCAGTTTCCCAGATAACTTACAGACCCCTTAGGTCTGTGCTTCTACCTTGTTTCACACCCCAGCATATTAAATATTAAATAAAGAATTAGGCCAGGTAAATTCCTGAATCTGGTTCACAAAGCAGCTGAACAGACTGATGTACTGGCACAACCAGACGCTGGAGCAGGACAGGAAGGAGCAGTGGAAGCTTAAGTCTATTATTGATACTAAAAATACACTTGTACAGCTCAAGCATCCTTTGTAACCTTAGAAAAACAGATATCAAATATAAAAGCCAAACTAAGTTCATTTTGTAAGCCAAACAAGATGTTTCAGTTACACCATTCAAAAGAGAATCATCACCACAAGGCAAACTGCAAATAAATGTTATGATTTCAGGAAAAAGTAAGTACAGAAAATCTTGGATGTCCTGTTTGAGAACAGGATGACTTTAAAAGCTTCACCTAAGCTAGCTCACTTTTGCATGTAATCAATTACCCTCAAATCCTTTCAACGAAGCTAATAAACGAGTGATGTCAGAGGTGCTGAATCATACCATCTGCCAGTTTCGTTGTACAATCCTGTTCTCTCCAATCTGTGTCTATTATGGAAGATTTAACACAATGAACCTTAGCAGTGAGTTCTGAGTGAGGTGCGAAGGGCAAATGGAACTGACCCTATATCTCTGTAGGACTTGGATTTTCCTCCTGTGTGGGTCAATATGAAACTTCAGGGTTCTCTTAATTGCAAATTAAGGAATACATAAAACCCACTGAAAACCACAAAGCTTTATTTAGAATAATGATTTTTCCACTGTGTTCCAACTTTAGTTGACAGTGATGCCAAGAGCAATAGCACATGATGGAATTACATGGGCGAGGGAAGGTTCAACATAGTTTCTGGTGCTAGCTGTGTTTCTAGCTAAAGAGTGGGAAAGGCAGCAGCTGAACACTACCATTTATTTTGTTCCTAGGCCCAAAATATTGTGACTCTTTTCAGAGTCCTACACAACAAGACAAAAAAAAAAAAAAGCTTTCTGGGAGACGTAAACATTGTACCTGAGAGGAACTCCACGTGCTCTGGAGCAAACTGGGAAGCACCTCGGGCCATCTCAACCAAAACACTGTTTTGTGATAAGAGAACCTTGTTCTCTTATCACATTATCACTCAAGGTTCTCTTATCACATTATCTTGTCTCATTGCATACTGCAATGAGTGTTTGACACGGCACACCCTTTCAGAATGCCACTAAAACAAGAAGTCAGATTTAAGAAATTATTTCCAAACCTACCTTTGAAAACCACTTCCCTTCCTCATCCCCTCCCTCCAGGTCTAACAGGCAGGGCACAGCTCAAACCCAGAGGCCTGGGCTCAGCCAGCAGCCTAGAGGTCACTATCCACACCTCTCCTGTCCCTCCTGATTTTAGGATCCTCTGATCCAAATGGGCAAGGCTGAGACAGGAAATAAATAGAGGCTGAAAGGAAACAGGCTTTAAGTCTCACAGCCAACACAAGCCAGTTTCCAGGGAGCGTGGGGAATGTTTGGGAGCAGATGCTGTGAGAGCTGAGGCTGCTGCTCTAACACAATCAGTGCCAGTGGAAGCATCAGCACTTCCACAACTTACCAAGGATGATTCCTCTTGTGCTTAAGCTTGGCCAAAAACAGCCTTTGTGCAGGAGGCTGTAAGAAGGGTGGTAAACCACTGCGACTGTGTTAGATCCCCTTCCTCCTGCCTTCTGATCCTAATCTCAGCCCTCCTGACTGCAGGGAATGCGCTTCCTGTGCGACACCATCACAGAATGCTGGGACCACGACCCCGAGGCTCGGCTCACCGCCCACTGTGTGGCTGAGCGCTTCAACCTGATGGCACAGATGGATTGTGATGACATCCTCAACAACAACATGGACAACGAGGCCAGCAAAACAGCTTCTCCAGGTGAGGAAGGAGCACCAGGACAGTGACGGGAGGAGAAACATTCAGTGACACAGCAGGCAAAAGTCCTCATCACAAGGAGCAAGAGGATATGGGGGAAGCATTTGGCTCATGGGGGAAAAAAGCATCACTGTTTTTCAAAATGGAACTAAGATCTAGTGCTTAAATTATTTATAAGATCTGTTTCCTCCCACAGATACAGTGAACTGTGGAATCAATATTTTGGTTAAAGTGAAACATTATTATATGAGCTGACTTTGTACTTACTTAAAATGTATAATGACGCAAAGCATTCCTTTTATTATTTTTTAAAATAATAATGTTTAATCTTTTATTAATATGCACCTGAATTCCATGTCTGTCTTTTTAAAGTCCTTCCATATTGTCATCATGAGTTTCTTTTCTAACTTATTCTGCAGTGATTCAAACAATTTTCCTCTTTTTAACGGCCTACACATACACACACACACAAAATATGTTGTAGCAGGAAAAAAAGACATCATGAGATGTACTGCATCCTCTATGGAAGAAATGCGGACATCCAAGAAAATCACTCATGCAACATTGTGCAAAGATCCACAATAATCCAGTTTGTAAAAGCCTGATATGAAAGCAACTCCAACATACCTTTCCTCACTGAGGAATTCCTGGGTTAATTGATAGTTCAGGTGGGTGTGTGAAGCTTCTTTGAGAGAGAAAAAAGAAGTCACCAGTGTAGACACGGCTGCTTCACCCTAAAAACTCTCTGTGCAGGGTATCTAGACAATCCTTTCCCCCATCAGACCACTTTCCAGCTGCCTCTAGCCAGATCTGTGCCACAGTAACAGCATCAACACATGGTCTTGGCCAATTCTTCTGGAAACTCTCACACCCTCCTGCTGGTTTACCCCACCTGGGGAAACATGATCAGGCTGAACTGAGACCTTTATTCCACAATCACCAGATCAACCCAGGCTGCCTCTATTCTGGAAAGCAATTAAGGAAAGGTAAGTCACACCTCACTCTGAATCCTGGTACTGTGCAAATCTCTCCACCCTTGGGAGCAAAAACCTCAGGTGCTCCTAAGCCCTGCAAGCCCATACCTGACATGCAGAGGTGACCTGACCAGCACAGAGGTGTATTTTTGGGGGTAGCATCCGAGAGGAATACATTTCTTGCAACCACACAGCTGCATGGATCAGCCCAAAAAGAGGGGAAGGAAGCAAACCATGCAACAGCCACAAGTCTTCTATAGCTGAGGCTGCTCAATGTGGAGCAGGGAAGCAGATCTGCAGGGCTGGTTTGGTTCTCTTAAGTGCTCAGCTATGACTGCACTAATTCATATAAAAACCTTTTCTTCTCTAGCTTTTGTTTCTACCTCCCTGGACTGTTTTTACAGCTGCTAAATTAAAACCCTATTGTCTCTAAATACTTCAAAGAAGGACAGAAGGAGAATGAATTAGGTTGCACCAAATCTAAGTAACAGAAAATTTGCTTAGCTACCACTTATGGCCATCTGCAACTGTGACCACACCTGTCACTCTCACTTATCTTCACCTGGCTGCTACCTCCTGACACCTCACAATTTTTCAAGTTAACCCTTTTCTCTGGAAACACATCCTCCCCAGTCCCCCACAAATACACCTTTTCCAACCCACCTGACTTCAGCCTCATTTCTTTAATATTAACCACACATACTTGTGCTATATCTAGCACAAGAGAAACAGAGCATGGGGCAGCTTTTCTGTCATAGAGATAAAAAAACTACAGGAACACACCAAACTCCCCTCCAGGCTCTCCAGTCTTTCCTTCCCATAGTATTTTGTGCAGAATTTCCATACCAAGTTCTGCACCAAGTTGTTTGGACACACTGATGAATGCGTTCACTTGTTCTTCTAAGCTCAAAAGGATTTAAAAGACACTCTGACCTGCTCTTCCCACAGGTGATAGGGACAGAGGGGGATGAGCCTGTGCAAAATAGATATTGAAGGCTGCATCTCTGATTCTGATGGCTGAAATCCAAATTCTCCTGGGGACACAGACTTCATCCTAGGCTTGACAGTTCATACTGTAAATATGCTGAAAAACTTTCTTTTCCCCTACCCATGCCTAAAATCTTGAACAACCCCATTTTCATAGTGTGTTTTTTTCTGTATAACACAAATCCATCAGGATTGCACACCTGAATGCCTGTGTTAAACAGGGTTGACTTGTCACACTCTGTTTTCTATGAGCAGCAGCAGGCTACACAGCACCTCTAAAGACAGCCACTTATTTAAGATCCAAGATCTATTTATGATTCAGGGAGCCTAAAACCACTGAGATCAATGAAAATTCTGCTCTTAACTTCAGTGAGGCCCAATCAAGCCAAGAAGACAGACGGTAACATAAGCCAATGTCCTATTTTGCCATGTTCCCTGCTGGAACACACTGTGGTTTTAGCAAGTATCTACACAGGAAGCAGCACTGAGCCCTTCCCTTTGCTCCAGAAGGTACAGGATGGAAACAACATCAGTTATGCAAGAGAATCAAATCTGGTCAGAGTTAAAAATACATCCATTACTCTGCAGGGTGTTTACCACTCTCAGAAGAATCACAATTACAATTTAAGCTGGATATTCAGTGGCTAGATTTTTTCTTTTTAAATGGTTTTCAACTATGTCCTTTGTTTCTAGAGGCAGAAATTTGCATCATAACTAAATCTGTATCAGGAACCATTCCAGTTCTGGTGATCACTTGAGCCAAGGAAGGCTTTACCTTCTTTTTTCCCTAGAAACATCCCCATGGTAAAAGAAATCACTTCATGTATTGTATCAAAGTATTTCTTCAGCATTAGGTCTGTTTTTTCACCACAAAATTAGTAACAGCTTTCTTAGTGTGAAACCACAAGCATACCAGATGAGGGAGGAAGAGAAAAAATCTTGACTATTAGCATTATATAAGGAACACAAATCGTTTTATGGCCAACATGGGAGCTTTTCAGTCTCATTTACAGCCATCACCTCGACAAATCCCAAATCAAAATTTTAAGCTGAGTTTACTGAGTTGTAAGTTTGTATTTTAGTTAGCTTAGTTTTTGACCCCTGGAGTGTGCTCAGTTGAAAAATGTTTGGTTTTGCTCTGAACACTGCAATATTAAAAGCTGTGCCTTGCACCACAGCCCTTGCTGTTTGTTTAAAGGAAATGTGCCATGTGACACAGATAAAACAACTATGAAATGTATATCGTGTTAATCTGTTTCTCTACCAGCCCCATTTTGGTGCAGGTACTGATGAACCATGGAAGAATTTCACACAAAGCCACAATTCCTACCCCAAATCCTGGAACTGGCCAAGAAGCCAAATGTGCCGCAGACCCAGAAACAAGGAGGAACTAATCCCACTCTTTTAATTTTTATTTTTATTCCACGTTAAACATGAAAATGCCCAATGGATATCCAAAACTATCACAACAGGATGGCTGTATAGAATATCACAAACAAGACAAGTAGGGCCTAAAACATTCTTCTGCTTGAGAATAGTTACCACTCAAGCACATACTGCCAAAATATCCCACTTTTGGGACCAAGGAAAGCCCAGACCCATCTCCAACACGAAAGAGAACAACCACCTACTCTTTCCTGGTCACCTGATCTCTAGGAAAGCAGACAGAACAAATGAATCATTTTGTAGCTTTATTATCCCCCCCCACTTCTCACAAACAGACTATGACTTGCATTGAGATCTCAGTGCATTTCACAGCAGAAAAAAAAAGTACAAGAGGATCAAAACAGTTGTGCATAAACCCAACTTTTTTTTTTTTTTTGCATGATTTACAGTTTGTGTTGAAAGTTAACATGGTTATTTAAACCTTCTGATGCATTCTTACACTTGCATCTTGTCTATGGAAAACATCTTACCAGATCACACAGTTGTGAGTTCTCATGATGCTGGATCAGGTACAGCCATTGCCATGGCTGGGAAGTGGCAGAAAATGTTATATACACTGATTGGAAGACTACATCAGAAGAAAAAACAGATTAAGGCACCACTGTTGGAAAAATTAAGGTAGCTTGTAGTTACAACAATAACGAAAGCCATAGTAAGTACTATTCTTAATTGCCAGCAATTCTTAGACTTCAATAAAATAGTTATAAAAAGGAGAAAAAAAAAAGGATGTTTGTACCTGAATACAGTTTCCTGATATCTGATTGTGTTTCAAATCAATACCCAGTCCTCAGCATAATCAGATGTTTGTTTGGGTTTTTTTATAGTAAGATGAAAAACCAGGACCTACAGTCCATGTATTCAAGGTCACATTTCACTCCTTTGCTCTGAACAACACCACAGGAGAAAAAACAAAACAACCCAAAGGACAGTTTGTAACACTGATACTTCATCTCTGAAACGATTAGATGGGCAGCAAAATTTAAATACAAAACTGTACGTTTTCTGTTCATTTTGAAAGCCTTAGTCCTCAGGAAGAGAAGTTGGAGGAGAAAAAAACAGGCCAGATCTCATTATATTATAACTTGAGAAAAAACAGTCACTCAAAGAGATTTAATAAAATTAGAGTTGAAAAGTGCTCAAATTACTTTTCCAATTCAAGTCAATTATTTCAAGTATATTAAAACGTTTCAGAGGAAAAATTTCTCCATGGTTACATTTCTAATTGCTTTTATAAATCTATAAAAAAGAAAAGTAGTCTCTACGTACATCCCATATTCCTCCAATGCATGCACACGTTCTCTCCGAAGAAAAGGTCGTCATGATCCAGTTGTTTCTTAATACTGATTTCAGGCATATCTTCCAAACACCCTTCCAGTTTTTGCCAAGAAGGTTAATTACTGGGCATAAAAGCAGCAATTTTCTGTTGCTGTTGTCTACATGTGTACTGAGGAGGTTCCAGTGATTAAAGAGCTTGACACAGATTCCAAAAGAGTTCCTATGTCACTCTAAAATCCAACAGGTTCCTTCTTCTCTCAGGCAGCTTTTGCAATCAGATCTACTTAGAAGAATCTTACACAATGCAGATAAAATCTCTTGGATTATACAAAAAACCAAGTTGGTTGAATGTACCTGGCAGGTTTGTCTCTACAACTTGGATTTTTACCTCTTTTTTTTTTTAAATAGCTTTAAAGTGCCCTAGTATAGTTACTTCTTTATGCTCATTAAACTTGCACAATTACATAAAAAGGGGACACTCAGTGTGATTACTGTGTTCTGAGAGACAGAGGAAAAGGAGAGGAAAGTCAGAAAACTCATCTTAAAGCAGCTTTTTTTCTAGTTACTGTCCATTTGCTGAGTTTGTGCGGCAGAGACTGTTTTCCAGAGGGGTTTATGGTAAACCCAGCCATCTCCCTGCAATTTAAAGAGAAAGTATGGTTATCATAAAGACACTGCCTTGGGAGAACTGCCTTTGCAGAACTATTAGAGTGATGGCTATGAAGAGCAGAGGGACAGAGCTGGTACCTTTAACTCCACAGATTGAGGCACAGAGATCAGCAGTGCGGGCTCCTGCCGAGCCACCGCACTCTCTGGGAGAGGACTGTGCTTGCAATTAACCCAGTCAAAAAGCCACTCTTCTCAACCATGTGATCCAAATTACTTTCAGAAGCTAGAAATAAGCAGCTAGCAGAGAGGCAGCTACTGAGGATTATCAGTTCTACCTCTGCTGACCCAGAAATGCAGTGCTCAGGACGACGTTTAAATGTTTTCTGAGTACATCTGTACCCTGGACTAGCAACAGAATTTCATCTTTTGCAAATCTAACAATACAACTATCTAACTTTGAGCTAATCATACTAACACAGCTTTACAGAACAAAAACCTTCATGGGAGCTAGTCCTGAACTTGACAAAACAAACCTGGAATATGTCCAAGAGAAAGAAACCTTTTAGCCTATGTTCTAAACCCTTACTAGATCACAATTATGGGAAGAAGAGGGAGAATTACATTACTGTGGTGTAAGAGATAAAGCTTTCACTGTAAGGAGAATCTAAACTACTACAGCATTGATTTTACTCAAGAACTCTCCTGTTGCAAAGGGCTCAGCAAAGGTCTCTACACAAGCAAGGTCTCACCACATGGATCACAAGAAAAGCCTATTTCAAAGTTATCATAACAGCATCCCTCAATCCTCCCGGGCAGGTTGCATGTCCCCTTGTTAAAACTCTTTACTATATTATTACTACTACTATTATTACTAAAGTACAGGTTAAGACACTAAACAAATAAGCTCTATCCAAAATGCAATGTAGAAGAACAAAAAGTGGTAAGTTGAGAATGAACTCAATTACTTCTGGTTAACAATAATATGTTGGGTACATAAACACACAACCTCAGCAAAATTAGTACTACCGATTATTTTCTTTGGGTATTTTTTCCATATGCTATTGAGGAAGTGCTTGGTACAAGAAATGGGACCAGAAAACTGGAAAACATGTTGATGCAAAATTCAAGCATTTACCAAGTGGAGAATGAAGTCACACATTTACATGCTTAGGAATTCTTATGTCACCTTACTCCTATGGATCCCACAAAGCTAAACTATAAGATCTGAGGCCAAATACTCTATTCTGATAGGACACAGACCCCTATGTGCCCCTGCTTGCGTAACAGCTCTGCTTCTACCTTCATCAGTAGCAGATAACTGCTTGGAAACTCACATCTTTAAGGAAGTATTTAGTACACCAAGGTGTTTCTGTTTCAGTACGAAGCCTCTCTTCATTCCTCTGCCGCTCTTCCAGGGCTCGCTTGTGCTCTGTGGCCTTATCGATGTCTCCATCCCGCAGAGACTCTGTCACATGCTGCCATAGCCTCCTACAAAATAAACTGGTAACTTTACTGTTCCAAAGGCTTCCCAGTCAGCCACCTCAAACTGCAGGATCACCATGGAAAACAGGAGCACGCTCTCTACTTCCACATGACAAACTAGCGCAGGTCAGAGCATTGCAATGCAGATGAGGGCTCACGGCCAAGCCTTAGAGCTACACCAGCAACTAGGAGCAGGCAGGAAGGGCTCTGAGGTTCTGGCAGTGCCAATCTAATGTCTGTGTGCAAACCCATTAAAGCTGCTATTGGAAGTGTTATTCAACAAGCAGCTTCTGGTGACGATGTCAGGAGCTGCCCTGCTGTGTAGCTGATGGGTAAAAACAAAACTAATAGGGAGATTCTGTTCTCTAGTAAGCACTTTGTGAACTCAAAAAAACCCCTCTGTTCATAAAAAGAAGGCAAAATAAACAACCATGTGCCTGCACTAGGGTTTTGCACTTTTTTTTTTCTCTTGATTTTTATTTTTAGAAAACATAAAAAAATCAGGATCACTGCTGCTAAGCACTATCCACAAATATTATCTACATTTGCAGTTTTTCCTAAGGCACTCACCAGACTGCTTAGGACAAAAAGGGTCAAACAAGAGCAAACATACTCTTACCTAGATTCAAAGGGGCCTTGCTTCTCCAGGGGCCGGACTCGTTTTCTTGTCACAGAGAGCTTTGTCAAGTCCACATATTTGGTTTCCCCATTGCTGTAGGTGAACTCAAGCACACTGTTCCACTCCCCCTGCACTCTGCACACCACTGTGTTTGTCATGTTCTGCTTCACTTCACCTGTGACTCTAGGAAAGAAATTTATTTTTAAAAAGCCATGGCTGAAGAAACCTGAGAATTATTCCTTGCATAATCACTCAATCCTGAATGAGTTTGCAAACTTGTCACACTGTCTTGAAAAATGTTAGTTATTTGAATTGCATTTGTGTGCAGAAGCTCAAAGAGCAAAGGGACTTTCACTCACTGCTCTAGTTCTTTTCATGTTACCCAGGAAATTCCATTTCTGGCTTCAGTTTGTTTCAAGCCTCTTAAGAAAATTGCAAATGAAAAAGAAACTAACACAGGCTGATTCACACAGAACAAACAGTTGACCATTTCCCCTTGAAGTATCACATCAGATACATAGTTCAGACTTAAAAAATAAAAACTAAACTTTCTAGCAAGAATATATCTCACTACCTGCTGGCACTTCATCTGGCATCTTTACATTTCAACCTTCTCCTTATGTAGGTGGTCTCATTTTCATGTTGCTCACATTAGCAGCAGACACACAAAGGCAGAAAGCAAGGTAGGAAACTGGGAATCAGGAGAACTGCTTTTGTTCCCTGTCTCTTCCACAGAAACCTCTGCCAATAACAAGACAAGGAAAATGTCTTTCTAACATGCAGTATTTCATTCAAAGTGTTGCATAATGCTGAAGTATCACCATAATTACACACACTGATGCATACTTTTCTTCTCAACTTCAAGACCTGTACAAAGGCCTCCTGACACCCCCTTCATCCTGACCCAGTTTTTGAGCATTACTTGGCAAGCAAATTGCCAGTCTCAAACAGAACTTTTCTCCTAGAAACAAAAATAAAAGGGTCTATGCACTTTGCAAACCAGACTTGAGACATTCTCACTTGTAAGGTGCTGCAGGATTGACAAAGGATACTATCTCTAGCTCCAATTAAAATGTAATTACCTGCACACAAACTCCCTAAAACTCACCACTTTCCAGCCCTCCTGCATTTCACCAGTACTCACACAAAGCACAGGCTACATCTTCCTACACTGTGTGTAGCTGAGAACAGCTAACTTGCACACCACCTGCCTGCTCTGATGTCCTTTCAACAACTGCATCGCGGGGAGTGGAAAGCAGCACTTCTGTGCTCCACCTCACATGGTGCCACACTCAGGAGAAGGGAGCACAGGACACAAGTTCCACTTCCCTTCTCCCACACACACTGGTCACGTCCCGCTGTGCCTGCACCTACACGTCCTCCTAGCATCAAAATAGAGAAATTTATCTCTCAAGCAATGAAATGAGTATCACAGGTCAGACCTGGCAGCACAGAGATACTGGATGCCAGCCAAAGCAGACCTGAAGGGAATCTCCAGGGCAAGGGGGGAAAGCTCATAGGCAGCTCGCAGCAGGAGGCAGCTGCCAGGACTTCTGTCACACCATCATCCAGCAGCTCAAACCTAAATTAACCTCATGAGAAATACCTTAAAAAACTCAGACTGATACATATATGCTGTTCACACAGTTTTCCATTACAAAAATTTAAGATTTGTTGAAAAAAACCTGAGCAACAAAAGCACATTTACAATATATTTTGGTGGAAGTTAAGAAGCACTAACAATACTGGAAACAGCAGACAGAGCAGCTGACAAGCAAGCAACCTTAAGTTTGTGCTGCCTCTCCTGTGACTTCCACACCTCACCAAAGCTATTACACATGGTGGAGTCCCTGTCCTCCTTCCAAGAGATCTCTGAAAAGCCTGAAGCCACTGGATGCCAGAGACCAGCCTGGTCAGGCTCTGCAGTTACTTCTTCACAACTTTAACAGCTTGATTTTTTTCCAAGCATTGTGTGGTAAGAAGACAATACTGACATCCAGTATTTTAATATCAGTCTCAAAATTACTGCCTCTGCTCAGCTGAAAGCAAACAAAGTTACACCACTCACTACTGAGGTGCAGTATTGAACGGCTCCATTAAACTCTCATTACCTGTATTTCTCCAGGTTGCATTGCTCTGACACACAACCACTGCCAGCACTGCAGACCATAGTATCTGCCTGAACCTGCATTAGTGATAAAAAACTGCTGGCAATTATTTGTAATCTTGGCATGAGTGATACGTGTCCAGCTGTCCATTACCATTATCCTCTATTTTATCCAGCTAAAGAGGTACAGGACCAAGGAGCCATCATCCAGCTGAGGTCTAACAACACAGGTCACTCCACAAAAAAATCCATACCATTGCCATAGCAACTCCTGTGCGCTCTGAGTAACCATGACAACACTGCTGCTTCCCATCAAGAGATTCTTTTGGCAATGTCCAATCATCACCATGTCAAATTTTCAATAGTTACAGTACCTTGAACAGATCTCCCTTTAAAAAGCCTCTACATCTCTGACTAACTTCAGAGAGACAAATAACAAAACAGTTTCCAAATAAAATCACTGAAGTAAAACTATATCCTCCGACTTATCTCTTACAACACACGAGTAGCTATTGCAAAGTGGAAGATACATCATGAGCCATGGAAAAAACCCCAAATGATATGTCACTTATAAATTGCACCAAGTAAATGAAACAGAACTACATGTAAGCTTCAGATCTCCAGAAGTGAGATCAATCTCATTTCATAATAACGAAGTGTTCTCACCGATGCAATTTGCCACCGTAGAAGGGCTTGGTGTGAAAGTTAATACTTGCAGAATACCCAGTTTTTGCACAGTTAATGTTGACTTTTCCTCCCAGCTCTACCCAAGGAACAGTTAAAATTGAGCGCGCGTATGCGCAGGGCAGAGAGAAGGTGTACTCTTCCCCGTGTTCCAAGAGATGTAAGACACCTGTGTGAAGAAATACAAGAATCTATAAACCAATACCATTTCAAAAAAGGCCAAACAAGTTGTTGAAACAAATAGTCAATACTACATCTGGCTGCTTTTCCTCAGAGCCCCTCACACAAAAAAAGAAAACGAAACTCACACAACAGTGACACTTATTGGATTCTAGATACAAACATTTTCATGGAAGTACTAACTTGAGTAATGTGCATTTAAGTCTCTTTTATGAAAAGACATTTATCTCAATAATACTGTTTCTTAAAGTACAATCCCATGCTATGCACGTACTTTTCGTAGTGCATATAAGGGCTGGTCACTGATGGCTCTGGAGCATGGTAAGGCAAGACTTATGCTGACAAAAGGAAATAACAAATGAATTCCCTGAACTGCAGATCCTGAGGAAGGCTAACACTCCTGCTTTTCTTTTCTGTAATACACCTTACCCAATCTAAAGACAGGTAGCAGAGACAATTCTCTTTACTGCATCTCTCTGCCAAGATAAACCCAACTCCTTCCTGACAGCAACTTTTGCAATAAAAGTCAAGAATCTCATTAAATACTAGATTTTTTCTTTGGGTTTTAAGATTAGTGGGTTTGATTCCTATAAAGAAACCAAAAGCACAAGCTCTCCCTCTTGCCCTTACAAGAACACAGCACAACATCTATCTGCTGCCTGCCCCAGCCCATGCCTCTGGAGCACAGTACCCCGGGTGTCTGACATCAGCACAAACAATAGGGAAATTCTGAAAAAAAGTTATGATTTGAACAAGGCCCTACAAGAGACATCAACTTCAGAAATTACCTGTACAGCCAAAGATGTGCCTTTCACATACCCTGGCATTCCCTTGGTCATTCCCTTGTCCAGAGTGTAGTTTACCTGCAAGTACCTGGAATCCCCAGGTACTGGACAAAATACACAGGGGACATAGAGTGGGAGAGGCTGCCTCATCTTGTGCAGTAAATACTAATAACTAAAGGAAAATTACAATTTGAGGGCAGTTACCCTTCTCTATCCCTAAAGGATCCTATTTTTCTAGTTAAAGAAAATCAAAATGTGCATAGGAAGATTAGGTGCAATACCGAGAAATGCAACAACACCTCTATTTAGCAAATGTCTGATGCAAATTAATTTATAAATATCAGTTTACATCACAGTAACTGACCTCTGGCTTGAAAGTCAATATTTTATTTCCAAATATAATCCCGACTTTTGGCAAAGCATAAACCTTTGTATTTTTGTCTCCCATATAAAAATTTGCTGTTTACAATGACAACTTGTATCTTTTGAATATAACATCAAATTTGCAATCAAATTAACAGCATTTTAACAAACCTCTAAAACGAACAAAGGACAGAATTTACACTCACCCTCGCCAACCATCGTCACTCCTATTGACATTCCTAGGAATTTACTTTTTGTCCAGACGTGGGCATTGACACATATGTTCCTCTCTACACACTCAGCATAAAACCCTGAGACAGGAGGATGGTGGGACACTTGCTCAGCTACGAATTTCACCGTGTAATAGTCCGGCTCTGCTTGGCCTTCTGGATCCTTGGGCAGAGTTACTTGCTCCGAGGGAGAGTGAGCGGAGCAGTCAGTGCCAGCATTGGTGGCCACGGTGCTCTTGGGCATCCTCCAGGAGCAGTGGAAGGTCTCCCCGATGATGGGGTTGTAGGGCTTCTTGGCGATGGCTCCCTTGCGGCCCTCGTGGAAGGAGGTGAGGTAATACTCCACAAAGCGGATCATCCTCTCCTCGGGGCTGCCGCCGTTCGTGATGGCAATGAAGAGATCGGGGTGGGACATGAAGTCCGCGTACATCTCTAGCAACGACCGCTTCTCTAGAATGAACGTGGGAAGAACCACCTGAAAATAAAAGGAAAGCCATAAGGCTCTAGTAAGGAAAACAAGAGACAGGGATTTTATAAGAGAAGTCCTTGGGAGGAGGATTCTGTCCTGTCTGGGACACCACACCTCCAGAATGCTCTTTTTTTGTTCCTCTTGTAAGATGTGAGCAAAATACAGTGATTGGAAGTTCTAGGAAAACAATTTACAAGGAGAAAAAAGCCCAGTGAGTACTAGTAGGACTAAAAAGATTGAAAGGGACTGAGCATCAGGTAAAAAACCCCAAAAACATGAAAGAGCTATGAAGAGATAATCTGTCCCATATACCTGTGAAAGAGAAAACAAGCATGCAGGAACTGGAACTACAGCAAAGAAGGTTCAGAGCTGAAGTTAGGAAAGGCATGGTCTAATGGAGAGGAAAGCTGGGGAGCTATGGCAGCTCTGGAGAGCTTGCAGAATCTCTCTCCACACAGCAACTAGGACAAGCCCCCATGAGAAGCAGCATAGGATGGGTTGATCCTGTGCCTCTGAGCACAGGTACCTAATACCTTCACGATTACATTTAACACTATAAAAATCAGCAATCCTGTCCTCCCTGAGCCAAGGGCAATCCTCTAAAGTGAAAGGGTGTGGATATCATCAGTGTTTTCCTTCTCTGAAGTGGGAGCAAGCCTCACATAGCTTAACTCACATAACTGACATAATGTTAACTGTTATAAACAGCAACACAGAGTATCTCAACCATGGGATCAAGACAATCCATTGAAATCAGCTGCATTCAAAGAGAAAAAGCACAGACATAAGACTTAATAGACATTCAAGTTAAACTGAATATACTTGCCATATTCTTGCAACACCAACCTGGAGTATTAAGCGGCTTTTCACTCCAGCACCCTGATACTGAGCACAATTCTAAGAACTTCATTACCTGTTTTGAAGCCAGGTTTGTCCACTTCAGCGCTTTGCCTCCTCTGAAATAAACACAATTCTCCCCACACAGCCAAAAGTCACAATTGGGAGACAGACTCGACAATTTGTTCCAAATAAGAGAAAAATATATCCTAAATCCAATCTTTCAAAAGCAAAAGACTATATTAATCAGTTCCTTGTTAAGCAGCAGGGGTTTAAGTCTGACCCACAGACAGGGCCTGTTCACACCACCTTTTCATTTCCCCTCTCAAGTCGTGAAACATAAGCTGCACAAGACAAGTGTTTCTAGGGGCTATGTAGCTAGTGCTCAAAAAACATAGGTTTAAAAAAATAATAATCTATTATTCCAAGAGAGAGTTTTCTTCCTTCCATGCTACTTGTAAAATCCACTTTTTTTGACTTCAAAGTTCCTAGTGCTTATGGCAAGAAAATTTACAGGAATTAATTGAACATAAGCTGGTAGCAGCCTGATTTTCCCAGATTTGCTGCCCAAGTTGTCTAGCACCTGAGTGTTAATTTTTCCAAGCTGCTTGCTTTTGCACTCAAGTGTTAAATCCAATCCTCTCCAGTGTAACTTTGTTCTTGCCTGCTTGTGAGCAAACAGAAATGAGGATAGAAAAGAGGCTTAAACAGGCATCTAAAGATAGATAAGGAGGAACCAACAGAAAACTTCTTTCCAGAAGCAGTATGGACACAGGTGTAAGGTTACACAAGTTGTGTGGAAAAGCATAATCAAGATAGAAGAGAGATCATGGAAGGAAAGCAGAAAGAAAAATATGAGAAGGCTATAGAACACAGCATGAGGTTCAAACACTGGAAAGAAAACAGGCCATTACAGGAAAGGCAACAAAAACACAGTAGAAAACACAAAAAGAAGATAATAGAAAAGATTGAGACAGGTTTAGGTGAAATGTGCTGACTCTATCTGGGACCTCAAATCTTGAGACCTGAAATTGCTACTGGCTACTTTCATACTAAACTCAATATTGTTCAATACAGGAGTTGAGTTTTAAATGACACTTCACTTTTACCGCAGCCAGTATTCACACTTCAGTTACTTACTCTTGTTAAATCCATGCCAAGTTTCAGCTGAGACAAAAGATGCAAGATAACGCTGCGCTGCTCTTCCACCGCTCCTAGATCATCTTCTTTATCATCACAGATATCCTCCAGCTCCTCATCTGGATTTATTTCTTCAGGTTCCTGGAATAAGAGCCATTAAACTTAGCTCAAAGATGTAACTTGCCAGATAGTATTCAAAAAGGACTTCATATTGTATTTAACTGTCAATGTATGAAAAAAGACTAAATAAACCCCTGCAGAGAGCTACACAATGGAATTCACTCCCAAGATAAACCGCAGCTGAAGAATTTGAATGGATATGAAGATAACTCAATGCAGATTCCATTTGGAGGATTCAGGCTCAGATTTCTCACCCTCTCTTACATGGGCCATGGAAAAAAAGAAAAAAGCTTGAAGAAATCCCTGTAAGTTTTGTGCATTCTCAGAATGTCAGGCATGTAACACATAGAAAGAAACAGCAAAGCAAAGGCAAGCAGCAATTCCAAACACCGCAATAACCCCCTCCACTTCCACACTACTTTAGCCTTTCCAGTGTTGCTGTCTAACTACTACTACTACTCCAAAGGCTGTATCAGACTGTAGTTCTGAGTTCCATGACTGACGTTGTTCGTCACACACACATACACACACACACACACTTTGGTGAGAAGGCATGAACTGTCTATTACAAAGATCTGACCCCATTTTCTAGTATTTTGATAAAGGCCAGGGATTGAGGGAGAAGGTTGACACCTCTCCCCATCCCATTGGTCAAGACAACTGTCCATCAGCTGTCCATATCTCTAAGAACAGGAACGTGAACTTTTCATTGATTTAATGAAAACATTGCTTCTGTTTACAACATCTGTGCTCAAGCAACAACCTAACTATGGAAACTGTGAAACAGAGGAGAAGGCTGAAAAATCAGGGCCACACATGACTACCATCATGCCTGGCGTCTACTAGCTGTGCTTCACAAGCATTACCATGCTGCTGTGAGTGCAAATATGTAACAGTGAAAGAAAAAAAGTAACTTGGACTAGTGTCAATAAAATAACAAAACCCCACGCATACAAAACTGCAGGTGCTGGTGTCTGTGTAGCTAAAGCAGACGGACAAGAAATTGTATCTGCACTGTTTTAACAACCACCACAGCGCAAGCAGGAAGTCAAACGCTTCAGGCAGGAGGGATGGTGGCATTCTTAGGGCTCTGAGCTGCATCCTCCTGAGGCAAACAGCTGGAGGGAGGCAGATGCAGAGGGGAGAGGCACTGAATGCCACGGGAAGGCAGCAATATACCTCTGCCTAAGCAAAAACCTTTGTCCTGGAGCAGCTGCCCTGGCTCAAGGCAGATTTACGAACACTCAACCACCAAAACCAGGGGGTCAAGCCCTCACACAGAGCTCAAATCCTAATGACAAGTGCAGTATCACAGAAGTGACTCCTTTCCAAGGATGCTATGGTGTTCTGCTCTCAGGAATAAGGGAGTTAAAAATACCTACGGGGGATGATAACACCAGTCATACCTCAAACACATTAAGTACTCAAACTACAACTAGCTTAATTACTGAAAGGAGGGGATTAAGCGATTTAGTTGAAAGCTCCCAGTTTTGTTTCATCTTTTATTTTTCTTAACTTAATAGGAACTACTCTGACCCATTTAAAAATCTATAAACCGTAGCAATTGAAAAAAATCCTTTCCATTTTGATTTTGCTCTAAGATAGACCAGTGCTATTGCAGAGACATAAAACAGCACATTATCTTTTCACAGTTACACAGTCTCAGGCAAACAACTGTGTGAAACCAACTAGCATAAAGAGGATGTAATTATGATTTTCTAGCTTAGTTAGGAAAACATGTTCTTCATCATAATCCCTGCTGGTTTTTTACTTCAGCGTTTTGCAATTCAAATCCGTTTTGTCAGTTATAATGATACAGACTGTAGCTGAAAATGATACAGACTGTAACTGTATTTCGAATGCATTAAGCCACCCTGCAGTCAAATAATGAGCGCTGCTCAGATTAAGAAAAACAGATGCAAGAAAACCTAGAAAAGAAAGGGAAATTTAATAGCTGAAGACCAGCAATTGCATCTTCTGTCTGCTTAGGTAGTTCTTGGGCCTATTTTGAGAGTGTCATGAATTTCAGTTAGGCAGCATTCCCTTGCATTTTATCTAAAATAAGTAAATAATGAAGTGCAAAAAACCCATTTCAATGCCTAGCATTACCACCCCAATTGGCTCCCTCCACTTGACAACAAGTTACATAAAGCAGCAAAAATTTGTTGAATAAACAAGTTAGAGAGTTTCATTTACTGCAACTGTCCTCACTCCTCCTCCTACACAGCTAACCAAAAGTGTGAGAATAACTGTCATTAAACCATTTTCACATAGTATGATTGAAACATTTACAGGTATTCCTCCGAATAATTCCCCGCAGAAATGGGATGTCACATTACCTTACCCTTGTTAGCTGGCAGGGCTCGGCAATGGACTGCTCCTCTCTGACAGACGCTGGCTTGTTTATCTCTGCTGGGAAATTCTGAGCTGCTCCATTTTTGAAGTGGTTTGCCAGGGAGATCTTCGGTTCCAACCAACTGATTGTCGTTCCTGAAGCAAAGGAAAGTTTGCGCTGAAGCTTGCTCATCCTCTGCAAGGTCAGTAAATAGCAGTTTCCAACAAAGGAATTATTTTTTATGGAATAAGCTGAAAGCAGCCAATTCCTCCTGCAGCCAATGCCTCCAGCAGCCACTAAACAAAGGTGGTGCAACGAGACACCACCTTCAGTGATCATTAGCACAAACACTGGGATTGGCAAGCTGTAATACATGCAACTTGGACTGGAGAAACTAGTTGGTGTCATGAAAGGTGTAATCAGACACCATAGGAGGAGCCCGGTATCATGGGAATGTTAAGCAGCCCTTACACAATTCTTTAACCGGTACTAAAATAAAAAAAAACCCACCAGCTTTCCACATATCAGCTTCTAAACCCCAGCCCTGCTCTAGACTAAAAAGACCTAAAGCAGAAGTTTTGTTGCCACTGTTTTCTCTGGAGAGGGTGCTTGTCTTAACTCAGCTGCAGAAACAGCAGGCACACACTATTGAATAAATAATAGCACTCTCAAAAAAACCCCAAACCAAACCAAACCAAACAAAAAAAAACCCACCAAAAAAACAACCCTGCAGGGTTTGGAAAGCTATTACCCACCTGATGATTCCAGCATCTCTAGTTACTCACAGTTAATTTATCAGAACGGGTTGGGTTCCTCATTAATAATACAAATGTTCCGTTCTTTTTCAAAGGGTAATAAATGTACAGGTGATTTCAATCAGTTTTTGCTGAAGAATACACAAACTGACAAACCATCTTGGTTGGGTTGCAAACACAGAAATTATTGGGAAACTTAAATTTCTACCACCAGATAGCAGTTCCCAGTGCTATACTGAGATACCTGTTCTACAGTGTCTGTTGTCTCTTCCCATATGACACACAATCCTTTATTTACAGACCCTTGTTACCTGCAACTAGGTCACATCCTCAACCACAACAGGCAGAGTAAGCTTAATTCAGATAAACAGCAGCATTTCCACCAGGAAAATACTGGAGAAGGAAAAAAGTCCAGCTTTGCTATTGAGACAGGACAACCTTTCCACAGCCAGGTAGCTTATTTCCATTATCCATTACTCATTAATCCACTACATCATGAGAAACAAGAATTCCTGACCACACTAAATTAAAGCTATTTAAACAGAAGCTTCAAAGAAGTAAAAAATAAGATGCTCAGAATGTTGCTGTCACACCTTTTTGAAAAGGTTTTACTTGTATTAAAACCTCTCCATGACATCTGCTTTCTAAGATGTAACTTTCAATACACTAATCTCTAACTGCATGTTATAGGCTGCATTTAATCCACACTCGCTGCCTCTGAATTAGCTTGAATTTACCCAACAGCCTCCTTTCAATATTTTTTATCAGCTACACCTAAAATAACCTTATTTATTATATTTTCTTTTTTATATGTTTTGTTTTTTGCTGTTAAGAGGGTATTTTTGAAAGATTTGAGCTACCAGCTGTGTTTCGATCTTTGTGAATGGGTCCACTGGAAAAGCATACACAAATCTGTTCTCAGCTATTTTGCATAGGCACAAACCATTCTCCTTACTTGTGACATCCTCCTCCCCTAGAGTCTACACCAATTTCTTTTTAAGCTGTTGTCAGCACTTCCTCTCTGGTACAGTGCAGACCTCTTGAGTTCTCACTTCCTACATTTTTCTTCAAGAGTTGCAAATTGTTGTTGCACACCACTTGTAACTGGAATTTAGGAAAATTTAAAGGTGAACAAGAAAGTTTCACCTATTAAGTCTGTGATTCAGAATACACATTGAGTGTTGGGGCAATATTTCCAGTCTTCTGATTGGTTTTGGGTTTTTTTTGTTCATTGGGGTTTTTCTTGTCATCTAACCAGCTACAGCAAACTAGCACTCTTACATTATTTCTAATGCTTAGTTTTTAAGCCTGGCTCCACCAGTTGAACCAGAAGTATCCCTCCTTAGTCAAGAAGAGAAATCTAAGCTAAAAGGATTTTAAAAAAAATTAAAGAAGTTCTTGGCAGTCCTTGAAAGGAACAAATCTATTACAGTGTCTCAAGAAAGGCCACAGCAGGGGGGAGATGGAAGGCTGCAGAAAGACACACACATTCTTTTAATGGTCTCTTTTTAACTCTGGTCCCAGTAATGCATCATCCAATCTGCTGATCCTCTTTTCTCCATCCATCTCCCCAGGATATCACCGGAAATCTTCAAGATTTGGACATGTTCAAGCAGTATTTTTAGATTTGGCCATAACAGGCAGACATCAACTGCATAGCAGTCAGTGAATTAGGCTTTTCCCTGCATGGTTTAAAAATGAAAAACCTATACCACTTGTCAAAAAAAACCCAAACCAAACCTATCCTCTTAAGTTATTACAGTGGTGCTCATTGGATCCTACTCATGTCCCCATACACAAGTCAAAAAATCAACTTAGTAATGCATATATGAAATTGCCAAAACAAAAATACATCTGATGTGCATCTTCCACAGTTATGCGTCAACAGTCAAAAAATTCAGAGAATAGGAAGAGTTCTTTCAGCATAACCTCGGAGTTCAGACAAGTATCTCAGGAGTTGCCATCCAGTTTTTTGTGTTTTAAATTAAATTTTGAACTGAAATACAGCAAAAAAAAAATTAATTCAACCTATTCACATATTCTCTTTTAATGCCTCTGGTGATTTCAGAATCACAAACACTTTTTATATAGTTTTAATGCTTTTATATAACCTTTTTTTCATCTTGGAAGCTAAATTAATTACAGCTCTGAAATAATATGCCCTGGCAAAGCAGGCACAAATATGAGAGGAATATGGGACAGATAAGGGGAGAGAATGTATGTGTCTACTTTGTCACATATTTACTATATCTACTCATCTGTTGTGCAAGAGAAGCATCTGAAAATCCTATAAACCTCACAAAACGCCACAAAGTAAACACGTGAAAAAAGGCACAAGAAGATGCAGAAGAATTTACAAACAACCATGACCACATTCAGTTCCACACTGCACAGGAATCAGGTAGAACAATTCCACAAAGCTCTCTTGCATAGAAGTGATCAATTGTGCAGACACGGCAATGTATTTGTCTGCTGCCTGTGAATGCACATATTCCACACTCATGAGCAGTAGGGTTTGGGGGATTTTTGTTTGTTTGTTGGGGTGGTCAGTTGTTAATTAAGAGATTTTCTATTTTTCTCAACCTTTAAGTTTATAAGCAATTTTCATTGCTTATAAGTCCATTCCAGCCTCAGAATAGAATACAACACTTGTCTTTAGACCATGGTTGAGACTAAGGCAGTGACTCAAAACAAGAATACTGATATTTAAACAGTATTAGTAACAACCAGTGCAAACTTGGAGTTTTGTATTTTAATGCTTAATTGGAAATGGAAGACACACACATGTAAATACTTATAATAGGTATTCAGTGTGGAAAAAACAATTAAAAGAGCATGACATTTGACAGAGTTGTAGTGGACATTACATATCCTAGAATCTGCAATCCCATAAAATTCCCCCTCCAGTATATTACAGTTATATCCCAAAGGCAGCCTTCCTGTTGGGCTGCCTTATGTAGTTTATTCCATTTTCAGATGTTGTACAACAATAAGATGTTACCTTAATGCAGCTGCTGCCACAGACTCCTGATAGAATAAATGATTATATATATACATTCAATGTGCACAGAGTTCCTCCCAACACAAACAAGTTGGGGTCTGGAAAAATTCACAAGAAACCAGACAGTCAGCAGTTTCCTTTGCCCATGTGCTAGTGGAATGAACATTTTTGCACGAAGGAAGGGATTTGTATCTGTTACAGAGAGTTCTGCTCTCTGTGAGCACCTATACCCACCTGCTGGTAAGGATCCCTTTTGCTGAGAAGCATGTTGTAACTGGAGAATATGGAAACAGTCATTTAAGCAGTTCATGGTTGCCATGGAAGTTGCTTTGAGCATCAATAGGTCTTGATCCAAGGATGTAAGGTGACCGGAGGCAGGAAGGCATTCTATGCTCCTGATCAAGTCTCTCTGCTGGCCCTCAGCCTGAGACATCATCTGTCAAACAAAACAGTCACTCATCAGGTGGTAGAAGTGTTGTGTGATACCTGCTCAGCTGTGCACACAGAGGATCCCAAATGGTTTCAAGACATTAATAAAACTACAAGGTAACAGATATATGTAAAATTAACTGTACCTTTTTTCTCGATGATGAGAACTACTACTACTACAGAGCCATTAAATGCATGATGAATCTATTCACAAAAATATATGGCACTATATTAACAAGAAAAAGAAGATCTAAGTGACTTAAAAAAAAAAGTAAAGAGGAATTTGAACAAGACACTTGTTGCAGTAAATATCAAACACTTTTATACCTGGTTGATAGGGATGGGGATGAGGGGGCAATTGCCAGATTACAAATACATGAAAAATATAAAAGCTAAAATTCTAAGGCATCACCTACATGCAGTCTGTGTGAGAAGCAATTAAGCTTTGTGCTCTGCACAGCCTGGAATAGGATCTACTGTCTGTGGTTATCACGATTTTTTCAGTCCCTACAATCAGAGGTGCAGTACTTTAACAGAGAAGACCTGCATTCTTCATTTTGGCTCAAACCACAGAGGATCTTCATTTATTGTCTGCACTAACACTATCTCAGCATTTACTTTGCAGGGAGGGAAGAAAAGCCAGCAGGATTTTCACCTTAATTCTGGGTTCAAATTGCAGCTGTCCTGTCCTGTTGTCCTTGCTCCCCTTGCTCTCACCCAAGCTCCTTTCCTCTTTCACTTATAGCTCCACACCCTTAAATCACAGAATCTGCAACAGCACATCTGCCCACATGAGGTACAGGGGCAAAGCACATCAGCCATCAAGCAGCACTTTCCTCTTTATACTCACAGAAACAAAATACTATCTGATTTTGAATCACGGGAATAAAAGCAAACTCCTAGACATGCTAGTCCCCTCTCTGGGAAGAACAACAAACAGTATCCATGTAACTGGACAGCACTACTCTGCAATCATTGTGTGTTCTGGTAGTGAAGGTAAATGTAAGGACAGATCAATTTAGCACAGCAGCAGCAGAATTTCTTTTAAAAAATCTTTAAAGAAACATGGATTTAATTGCTGTGGCACTAGGTAGCTTTTTCACTACAATTATTTAATTCCTAATCCTAGCAGCATCTGACTGATTTTTTTTTTCAGTACTTCTACCTGCAATCCCTTCAAGGAACTGCTTCTATGCAATACTTAAGGAACATGTATTCATCCAAGTTCAATGTATGTGATCTTTGGAACTTTTAAGGGCTTGGCTCCCTAGCATGTGAAGGTGTGAATTTACAGAGCATTGGATTGTTATAAGTGGTGTAAACTGTGCAGAGTCAGCCTTAGCATATACCAAAAGCAACAGGGCAGAAAGCTACTAAAACATTTAGTTACAGATAGCCTTGCCTATGCAAACACACCAGCTGCTATCATAACATGTGCCTCATTTTTCCCCAGTCACAAACGTGATAAAAGCCTTTGTGTGCAGTTTTTCTCCAACTTTGAAAAAGTGTGTTGGCTTAAAAAGAAACCCATACAGATAATTAGTTGACAAATCACCACAATCCTTCTGGTGACCTTTACTGCTAGTAATTCATCATGTGGTAGGCCCCAAGCACTTCATTCCAGGATCAGGCCAGATAATAGGACAAGCCATGCTATGCTTAGCTGTGAAGTTCAAATAGGCACATCTTCCCTTTCAAAGAACACACTTTCAGCAGTCCTAAGGTTTTTCCTAATTATACACTCAGCTTTGGAAAAAAAAATAGAACCAGGAGAAGAAAAGCACAGTAACTAAAAATACAAAATCTTGGAAAAATACACAGGCTCTTGTTCTCACTTTACAAACACACAGACACCTGCATTTAGTGCAAGTTAGCAAAAAGATCTTCTTAAACCTCTTCTTAAACCTTCTTCGCACAGTAACCACGTTGGTATCATGACACATATTCAGCCAAGAACAAGGGGCAGTTAAAGGGAAAGGGACTCAGAAGGAGACCCAGGTATAGTGCAGTGCATGGGAAAATCAAACAAGGACTCAGTGTAGCAGACTCTTTGAAAGAAGTCCTCTTTCCACAGCTTTTCAAAATTAATTTTTAAGCGTTCAAGTTGTACCATGCTCAGGGGTAACAGGCAAGTACCTGCCTTTCACTATTTTTATTATATCTTAAAAAAAAATAAGCATTGCATCTTACAAGCATTTTAGCTTAAAAAAGGCAAGCAAACTAACATTCAGAACAGCCAGTACTACTGAGGATTCTTCCTCTGTACAGGTCAAAAGTCTTTAAGCTGATGAATAATCATGCTGTGCCACCAAACTCGGTAGTAATCAGAAGACCATGAAGAGCTTCCTGTGCTCTTTGTAATGCCAGGAAAAAGTCATTCCACTTTATCCCTGTTATAGGATGCAAGCTTCAGTGCTTCAGTGCTCCAGGTCACACCTACTCCTCTTTCCTCCCTCAAACTTTGAATGCCATAATAGTGTTTGAAAATGCAAAAAGTAAAAAAGCCATTTCTGAAACATTTTCATTTTCCTGAGTACCTGGCAGCACTTCACACATCTCTGCATTAGCACTACAGGAGACTTTACTGCTCTAAGAGGATAAAAACAGGATGGCAGCAATTACCCTTTTACAAGACATCTGCAAGAACAGTCTGCTGTGGAGAGAGATTCACAGACTCTAAGGTTTAAAGAGGCAGTCAACTTGTGTAAACTACTGAATAATTACACCTTAGTACCTGATATAAATCAGGGCACAATGACAGCGTGCCATACCAGTGCAAGTATCTGCAACACCCATTTACTGGAGAACCACCAAAGTGCTCAGGCACATTTTAAGGTTAATGAGGCTCACAATACACAGCACTCTTCTATTACAGTTTGTTTAAGTTTAGTTATTCATGCTTGTGGTATCTTTATTTATTAAATTAAAAAACCCTCCAATGGAAACAGTTTTTTGCCAAGAAATGTATCACACATTAATTACAGTTAACATTAAAATACTTATTAACATCAATACTACCACTAAGTAACACAGGTTTGCAATGTATTATCTTTAGAGAGGCAAGATCCACCCTGGAAATATTCACAAGTTAAAATCAACCAGTAGTCAGCCTGTTCTGTCAGTCAAGATGGAAAGGTAATTAATTCTGGATTTTTCTCCCAAAATACACTACACCTGAACATATAGTGAAAAAAGGCAGGTGTCTGAATTGCTCCCAGTTCAGTCACATCCAACCCCATTTGTCTAAATGAATCAGCATACCAGAAAATGGTATTAGCCTTCTGAAACACAATCATCACCGACTTCTCATTAGTCATCAGAGAGACAAGCACAGCTTAGTCAGTTCCTCTATAGCTTGACGTGGGAAGAAAAGTGTACAATAGGATCACAGCATGTGCCGTTATATCCCTTAAGGATATTCCTTTGTCACCTGTAGTGCTACAACTGGGAAGGATGAGAACATGGTTTTACCTTCAGCATCAGGATACCACTGCAGTGTACAGAAATCACAGAATATACACTATGTACTGCTACAATTAGCCAGAGCACCACTTATCCTCACACAGCTGTGCAAGAATAGCTTAGGACATGCTACTGACAATATATCCAACTAAGAGCAGCAGGTTTCTCCACAACCTTACAAATAACACCACAGCTCTCTCAAAAAACTGTAAGGGAATTTAAAGCATACAAACCTCTCTAACATCTACAAGGTGATCTGGCTGCATAATGGGAACTCTTTTTCCTGTTGGCAATCTGTGATGTCCGACATTGAAGAAGGAAACTGCATTTTGACTAGGTCTTCTCTGCACACCAGGAGAGTTGGCGCTTCCTTGGGATGCAAGGGAGAAGCTGCGAGATTTCAGAGGAGGGTTGTTCTAGTGAATAAATAAGCATATTGAGAAACATTTACAATTAATCCTAATAACCAGCAAATGCTCTAATGTGAAAGATACAGCAGACCGGTTTAATTTTTATCTTTTTATAGAGCAAGGAAAGATGGCAAAGCCCTAATAATGCATTAGTAGCAACTGCTTGATATTTTCCACTGTCTGCTTCTAGCTGCCCTCTTTCACAGTCTAATTAAGAGCAATCTGTGAAACGAGATTGATCAGTAAATATCATTTCTGACTTGAAGATCAGTCCTTGATCTGCAACAGCACCAGAAATTGACTCCTAACAGATCCCGCAGTGATAGAGATGACATTTAAAAGAACGGAATTTCACTTCGAGCTATTAATTCAACTTCTCTTACAACAAAACCAGCTACAAGATGCTGATTGTAACTTAAAAGCAAGATTTTATTCAGGTATCAGAACAGGTGTTCCAGCAATCAGGAGGTTCTATGAAACATACTATATGCACACCCACCACATGGTTAGCAAATGGAAACAACAGTACCCAGAATACAGTCTTGAGGACTTTTTTCTCAAACATGGAATTCATCCTAAATTTATCTGTGTGCTGCTGAGTGATTTTTAGAAAAAAAAGGGGGTTAAAAAAAAGAAAAAAAGAAAAAAAAGTAACGTTCCCAAAATGGAAGGGCTTCAATTACACTGAAGCTGTATTTGCAACTACTTCTACCACCAGCCTGATTTTTGCCCATGAGCATCAGTCATACCTTTCCAATAGCTTCTGTGTGATGCTGTGTGCATATCTGTAGCCTGCTAACCCAGTGCTGCCGCTCTTTAGCATCAGTAGCTAATAAAAGCAAACCAAAAGGATTCTGTTAAATGAAGACATTTCAAAGTATGGGCAAAAATCTGCTTAATCCTTAAAAATCACAAGACTAGCAGTGATAACCAATTTATTTTTAATCTAAAACTCATTTGCCTGTAATAACTATAATGTTAAGTCAAGTTCAACATAAGTAGTATATACTTTCTTCTTTCTTTATGCTATTTTTAGTGTTACAAAATTAATTTAAAAAATCAACAAACCATAACTGCCCTCAAAAATATTGTAATCTAACAAAATGAAACATATGCCTGGAATAAGAGTAAGGTACTCCAAATCAGAAAATTACAGCAAGTCTTCAAGGGAAAAAATACTCAAAATTATTAGCCTAGATTTCTGCAGCCTACAAAAACAGAGAATGGGCTTTTATAGCCACCATAAGGTGGCTAACAAACCAAATGTTAGGAATAATTAAATTCTCTGTGAGCATCACCACAGTACTGCTACCTACACTGATGTAGAAAACTTTGAATCAGTACAATTTAAGGACACCGTACATGAAGATTAAACCCCATTCTACACATACAAAATCTTCTGAAGATATCAAACCCAAACATTATGGAACTATCCACAAACACAGACCATTCCTAGCTGAACAGTGGGATGCAAGTTTTGCACATAATTTTCATGGCAGCACTTTGCCAACCAGCTTCTCTCGCTTTGGCCCTGCAGCCAATCCCAGCCAAGCAGCCCCAGGTGGGAGCCAGGACTGTCCTCTAGCGGAAGGATCCCCTGCCCAAGAATCCAGGTCCTACCTCTTAGTTTATACTGCTCCCCGCTGGCAGCGTTGACTGTGAAGGTGTGAGAGTCCTCATCACTGGGTGAAATGACAGCTCCAGCCAGCTGCAGGGTACCTCTGGGCTTCAGATGTCTAGACTGCTCATTCACAAAGTACTCCAGCAGGCCAGCATCATTGTTTAACACAAAATACCTGCAAGGATAACAAAGTAAATACAATAAATAAAACCAGCTCCTTTCCCCCCCCCTTTTTTTTTTTTCGTGCAGGTGATGGTACTGGGAGAAGTCAATACTCCCATTACAAGTTCACACAGATAGGATTGGGACTTGAGGACTTTTTTTCTCAAGAGCACGGGGACTGCACAACAGAACAACATGCCCATGGAATAACATTATCGCAAGATTTGGGGAATCAAAAATGATATCCTGAATCATTAAGGCTTAATACATTCTTAAACTACATACATTAAACAGCCCCAGATACAAAGGTGTTGAAGATGCAAAACCATGAAACTCAAGCAACTCCAGATTTTTTTTTTTTTAAATGGAACTGGACATTATGCTTCAACTTTCACTTGAGTTTAACGTTGAGTATATTGACATGAGTCATTCCATGTCAGAGGCAGCAAAGGCGGCACAGTGTGGTACACTAAGGACTTGCCTCTCCAACATTAATTTCATTGCACTGTGCTGCTCTAGGAACAGCATTAAACAAGAAACCTGACCAGAGAATTTCACCTGACACAGAAAAATCAAGTTATTCTAGGGGAGATAACATCCTGGGGAAAGAGAAAAGCCTGCTTAAGTTTGAATTTACAGAAATGAAGTATTAATTTTTTTAAGTGATAGCATTATTTGGCACAAAGGTGAAGACTCAGCAAAAAACACAAAAGAAATATTTTTTAATGGAAATGGAGAAAAAAACTAATTCTTTTTTTGCATACGAACATAGTTACATGCCACTAAATGAGTCAACTGCTTTACATTGCTTATTCCTTTTTTATATTCACGCCTTAGTACAAATATTATTCATCTATACATATTAGCCTAATATATATTGAGAAAAGCATTAGATTCTTGCATAAATTTTGCCTACTAGAAAAAGGGAAATATAAGTTTTATTCAAAAAATCTGAAAGTTGTTCACTTGGATGCTGCCGAGACCAACATTACTAAAAAGCACCATAAAAGACTTACCGATATTGCCAACCAGTGACAAGATTGGTGTATTTCATTAAGTAGCCACAAATATTTTCCATGTGATCACTATCAAAAGAGAGAGAAAGGCAGTCAGACAATACCAAACACATTCTAGATCCTCCCAGCTTCTGACCATCTTTATTCTCAGGAGATGAATTTTATGTTCATTTTTGGAATGGCACTATCAATTTAATAAAGCTACACTTTAAGGATTTTCCAGCATTTTCCAGCCTTGTTCCTCAAATAGTTTCTTACAACAATTTAACCATACTTAACTCTTCCAAATAATTTCAAACCATAATTAGATGTACCAATTCAACAGGCACTTCTAGACACATTTTTTTACAAGTTTCATATAATTAGAAACTTTATATCCATGTTGCTTCTGGTTCCTGCTCTCTCTTCAAAACAAACTTTGTACTTCTGGAGTCCTGAACAAAATTAACTTTCACTGGCTCATTAACAGGCCCCGGGATTGCGGCCACCAACCCAAACAGTCCGTAGCTATTCCTACATCAGTCTGGTGTTATTAATCCCTCATGTCCGGCACCCTTTCCCCTACACAGTCATGCTCCTGAACAGATGTTCTACAGAACACAACAAGCATCCAAGTGCAGGTCACATCAACATATTCTGAAACCTAAACCAGAAGCCAAAACACCTCCTCCTCTGGCCTGACAGGAAAATCCATTAATTTCTCCTTCAAAGGTTCGACTTGAAACGTCCACCAAAAATGAGAATCCATCAAAGGCACTTGGCATGGAGACTTAATATCACTAGAGGCAAAATACATTCCCATTTCTGAGTATCAATTGCCCTAAATAAGGCTTACAAGTACCATAGCTACAAATTATTCACTTTAAGACCACAGTTTAAAGACCCACCTTATACTGTATGTTCCCATAAATCTAGAAATGCCACCTCAATGCCCGCACCTCACAGTAGGGCATAATCCTACACTGAAGAACACACTCCTGATAGACAATTCAGGTCCAGCAGGAGAAAAAGTTTCTATTATTACAAAGAAGAATTGAACAATGACCCAAATATCAGACACTATTTGCTTCTTCAAAGGAAATTGTCTCTAACCTTATTTAAATTTTAAATTTCCATAGGTTGTAGTATGAAAACTCAATGAAATTATTCAGAGTCCATTGCAGCAGCAGCAACCTGTCCTGCTTGTTAAATGGACAAAGTAGCCCTACATCAGCAAAAGGGGAAAGTAGAGAAAACAGGACTATGAGAGCCAAGGGATGAGCTCCATTAGTGGCTTTTGGTTGCAAACACAGTTGGGCTAAGTACTGGGGTAAATTCTAAATAACAGCTGAAGCTGTTACACCTCATTTACAGACAGTATCACCAGATTAATTAGCAATCTGACAGTTCGATAAATACAACGTGTTACACTGTTTCATCTTAAAGGAAGCCATTTAGGGTGACACTACCGAAAACAGCCACTGAGTAAATCACGGCCATTCAGGGATACAACACAAGCCAAGAGGTACAAGAACATACCTTTTTTGAAGAAAAAAAAAAAAAAAAAAAACAAGCTGCTGATTCTTAATGTTACTTTTAAAAGCAAAAATACATGTTCTAGCTATTACAGCAGCCATCAGTATTGCAGTAATATCCTGCAATGGAGACCAGCCAGCAGGACTGTCTAGGAATTTAATTTCTAATAGCTCATTAAGTGGCACTACAGATAAAAATAAAACCAAGGAGAGCAGAGGGTGTTGTATATTTTAAATGTACAGAGAAGCTAAAGGAGACATAATCAAACTCAGCCTCTGCAGACGCCTCTCATTTGTTATTATTGGCATACAAGGGAAGTACAGTTTAGACTTGCTCACTGTCTTAATTTAGCTGAAAATTATGAGATTGCATAGTCATAAAAATGCATCAGCTTGGGTTTTAATCATCTGAAAATTGTCCCTAGTCACAGCTAATTGTTTTTCAGCTCTCGTGAATGCAGGCTACACCCTTGCTTTTCAGTGAAGCACTGTACATAGCCCTGCACATCCAGGCTATGGCCACTGCACCCCATTAACTAATGTGCCTAAATCACAGGTGCTTCTAACAGAACCCAAGAAAAATCAGAAAGGTAAGTTCAGACTGCAGTGAATGCAGCAGGACTATGTGTATGACCTATGCAAGTCCATTCATCTGACAAGGGTAAATTAAATAGCCTTTGATTAAAATCATTTGACCTCTGGGGGTTTTTTGGGTGTGACAGATAAAACAGCTGATTTGGTCATGCAGCAAAAGGCACTGTAGAAGGGAGTGCAGTTCTTCTGGTGGTGTAGTTCCACATCCAATGATCATCACATTTTGCCATCATCTGCACGTTCCTTTCCACTTGGATTTTCACTTTATCTAGACCAAAACATCTCCAAATGCCTCCTCTTCAATAATTTATACCTCTAACCTCAGTCCCAGAGGGTTCAGCTGGAAGGCTTTGAAAACAGTGCCCCGTGGAAGTCCGAGAAAGTGACTGAGAACTAATATTTCAACATTTTAACTAAGGCTTCTTTTTAAATAAATGAAAATTATATACACTAAAGAAATCTGAACCCACTCTGCAAATTGCAATTCACAAAAAAGTAAATTCTATAAGCGCACATAAACCCATGACAGAACTACAGTTAACCTTCTAATCTTCTGCATATATGAATACAGAAAAATATTCTCAGTATTATTTATGAACAAGGCCAGGGGTTGTAACTAAAGCATTTCTTCAAGAATTTTAACATTAGTGTCTCCACAGCAAGAGTTAAACCAAGATATTCGTTGTTGTTAAAGCAGTGATGTAATGCAGTTAACATTAAAAAAAAATACAAAATCACACCCAAACCAAAGAAAACCCAGTAACATTTCACTAGTATGGAATTGACAGCCAAGCTCTACAGAGCACTACAGAAAGCTTGTAAAATGGTAGACTTTGAGAGCAAGAGGTTGAAAATTTCCAGCATAGGGGTTTTGAATTCTAGAAAACAGATTTCAAAAGTGAACTGGACACAAAACATTGAGCAACTCCACACTGACAGCGAGGGCTGGCTGCCTTGGGATCTTTCCTGATTTTCAGAATCCCTTTGCATTCACACTGCCGCCTACATGCACGTACATGTACCTATGGGTACGTGTGTCTTTCCACAGCCAAGACGCTGTTGTTGCTATTTAAAATGCTCACCACGGTCTCAGATTGTCAGAGGAATAGCAACAGCTCAGCAACAATGAGTCAACAATCCCTAAAGGCCCTATTTCTGTCGAAATGCACATGTCCTGTCAAAGAAAGGAAATGTTGCAACAGAGAGATCACAGTCTTAAGGACATGAAAAAAATTGATTTTAACTTTTGCTGGACTACTTTAAGTGAGGTTATTATGTAAATCACAATCTAGAAAAAAATGATTCAGAACATGATACAACATCTGAACTCTAGCCCAGCAACATCTGCCACCTCCCAAAACCTGGGTTTTTTTCCCAAAGGCTGAACACCATCGAATTTGACTGTCCATTTATCACAATGTTTTAGTTTATAAATACTGTGAGATGGACTGAAATTGTCCATGTAAGCAAATGACAGATGTCTGTGAACAATTACACATCAGTTCATATTCTTCCCACAAAATTATCCCTCTCTTACATCAAAGATGCTTACCACAAGCCAGATTTCTACATATCTACATGCTACTAAAAAAAAAAAAAAGGAATAAAAGATTCACAAAGGATCACTGTTAGCTTATTTATCCTTCTCTAGTTTTACTTGTCCTTTCCTAAGTTGCAGCAGCTGTCAGTGCCTTGCAGGGTGGTCTGCCATCTGGGGAAGAAAGAAGACAGTGACAATCAGTCCAAATTCTCCCGTATCCTGTTTACGTGCAGCATCTGAGCTTTGGACTCAGACACTGAGGAACAGTAGTCCCATAATGACGTCTTTCAGGAGCTTCTGCCAAGACACCCAGGCTCACACCTGACAAGTGCTGGGCCAACATTTTCTCTGAGAAGCAGCAGCAACGCAGAAGGCTTTGCCAACCTTTTTTCATACCCCTCATGTGTAGGTTTCTGTGAAAGCGCCACTGAAAAAAATCTAGCAGTGGCACAAAAATTACACTCATCAGGAAAGCAGTTACAGAACAGTTCCAAGACTGCCCTTCAGATGATTTTAATTTTGCTGGGACCCAGACAGCACCACGTGGGATGCTTTGAGCAGCCAAGTCTCTGAAGACCCAACAGCTGTCTGAAGAGCAAACACAGTGGCCAAAGGCTTCCCCACTGACTTGCGTAAGGCCTGACTTCAAGCAGCAGCTGAGTATGCGTGGATTTGCTGCCAGCAAGAAGGATGACCAGGAGTCTGGAGCCCATGAAGGTGTCAGGGAAGGCTCCTGAAGGGGAATCCAGCCTCCAGACCTGCCATGACCACTGTTACGACAGTGCCTTTGGATCCCGGCCAAGGGAAGATGCTCCTTTCTACAGAGCTCACAACAAGATGCAAACCTCTGTCTTCATATTAAAAGCTAGCAATGCATTAAAAAAAAGGAAATAAAGAAATGAGGATTGTAACAGTGCAAACCAATGACTGACTTCAACTATACAGTTTGGAAAAAGCAGTGACTGTTTTCACTGAACTTGTTCATCTCTATTTTGGCAATGGCTTGCTTTTTCCTCACTGGGCACTGGAAAGTGCTTATAGACTGATTCCCCTTCTCTTACACAGAGGGGTAGGCAGTGGAGAAGAGAAAAGGGAAAAAAAGTCCAAACAGCTATGTCAGCATGGAACACTTCAGGCATATCTTCTGCAACTGCAAGAAACCACCACCAAGTTAACCATACTCCAATTCCACAGCTCTGTGGTGCAGGAGTAGGTTCCCCAGTAAACCCAACAAGGTAAGGCAGAAGAATCAATCAATTACCTCTGCTATTCCAAACAGATTTTGGAAGAAAGGAAAAAAACCATCCTTGCTGCGCAACTCACCAGCAGTGCTCTATAGTCCGCTGTGAAGTGGGAGCAAAGCTCCTGCTCTTCAGCTCATGTGTTTGACTACTCAATTATAAATTCAGAAACCAAAAACAAGTGCAAGGAAAAGAGGTCCAACACCAAGACAAGAACATCATCAGTAGATCCTGAGGATACTTCAGAACACCACTTGGCTCCAAGTATGCCAGCAACACACACCCCCTCATTAGATATAAAAACTTCACGTGCACTCCTGGAAACCCTTAGGAGAACAGACAAGCATTGGAAGAGCAGCATGGGGTTGCCACAAAGAAAAGGTGTGGCAGAGCCAAAATGAGCCATCAGCTGTCCATGATTCCAGCATAATGCAGCCCAGCCTCCCTACCCCTGGGGTGAGGGGCTCTCCCACAGCCCACCCGCCCCAACCCCTGCTCTCACAACAACAGTTGGCACCTCAAATTCTGTCAATACTAGTTCTCAAGGGGAATGATAAATCAAGCTAGCAGCGTTCTTTTAAAAACCGTCTTAAATAAATTTGTATTCCATTCTCCTCTTTAGACCATGAATGGCACAGGTCAATTACATACAAATGAAACTACTGTAACACTTATGTAGCGTAGCAAGTAGAAGAAGAGAGACAATATTTTATTAATAAGTAGCAAAACAGTGCTCTCAAGTAACAGCCATAAAACAGATTATTTAACTACTTTATCATTTACAGAGCTCTCTGGCTCTCACAATACATCTGCCTAGAAAAAATTGCAGTGACATTCACCTCAGCAATTTGTCTCATTCACAGGTGAACACCTCAAGTCATCAAGAACTCCACTCACGGACAATTTATTTGTGGATTTGCGTCAGCGGAACAGAACTGAAGCTGCACCCAAGAGTCAGTAGCCAACCCAGCAGATTTTGCTGCAATGATATCAATGGAAAACAAACTAGATTTAGCCAACATCATTTTAGAGCTGGGGCATACAAAAAGCAAGCACCCCAAAAGGTCTGAAGTCTCCCCCTAATGCCTCTGGAGAGGTTGCCTGCAGCTTTGCTACCCATTTATGCTACCAGTTTACATCAGCACACCACAATGTACAGTTTCACACATTACTGTTAACAAAACCCAAAACTCTCTCAAAATCTAGTTTCAGAAAGCTCAAGCAGTTAAATTAAAGCTGCTCTGCCTAATGAACAGCACTGATATAACATATACAAGGCAAACACTGATGGATGAGCTTTGCAGTTCTGGACAAGCTGCTGCCTGTGATACCTGGGAAAGCAGTGGGTCTTGGTAAGCACGATCCACAGAGACTGGCAGAGCAAAGCTCTGTATTGTTCAGTCATTCTTTGGCACAGTCCAACATGGTTCACCTTACTACACATTTCATCCCAAGGCATTCTGCTCTCCTTCTAGTCTGGTAGCTCTTATCCTACCAGAAATATGCAGATATGCAGTTCGGAGATTTGAGTATTTGTGATTATGTACTTTTAAAAGATTATATTAACAATTACACATTGCCATTCTGGACTCTGCAGCAATAAAACCCTGAAATGGAAATACACTGATCAGCTACTTCAGATGAGTCTCTTGCTTTGTAATTATTTTTGAAATATTCTTTGCAACATCTCAGGTTAAATATTGAGGATAATAATTATTATCACCGTTCAAGTAAGTAAGAACACACTTAAACAGGCTACTGCCAATTGATGTTTTCTAAATATTCATAAACACAAGCAAAAGCCTGTGTGGATCACCAGACTCAAGAAGCGATGGCCAACAGTTTAAAGTCTAGCTGGCAAATAATTAAGTGGCGCAATTCAGCAGCCCTGAAGGACATCTTCTCACTTTGAAGCTTTGAGCAGGAGGCTGAGCAGGAGGATTAGAGATTTCCCAGGGGCCCATCTCAACCCAAATTCTTCTATAAATCTTGAGCACAGAGAAACTAAGCAAAAACACCCTTACATTAAAATTGAGGCATAAGACACCAGGAAGATTTAAACTCTAAATAAACTCTAAATAAGAAAGCACACACTAACCACCCATGACTATGACCATACATAAAGAGAGCAGGGCTACTTTCTTGTTTGGTGCTTTAAGGGACCAGTGATTCCCAGATAAGGAATTATTCAAAAGTGCACCTTTTCATCATGCAAGGAGTATGAGGTATTATTCATTTAGCACTCACACTCTAATAATGAGCTCCCTCGTGGTTTTCTTGTGCTTGCTATGGACATTTATGAAGGAGTTGTGTACTGAACAGTAAGAGGACAAAAGCATTATCATTCCATTTGGATACAGGGAACTGAGGCACAATAAATTTTCTGCCTCTTTAATTTTGAGGCAGATAGATGCAGTCCAATTTTTATTTTATTCATACATTCAAATCATGGCTTCTGCTTATTTCAGCTGCATCTGTGATCCTGCAAAAGTTTTTCAAAATCAGAGCCAACTGTTCCAAAAGCAGCTCTCCAAGAAAAAGAGGAACACAGTTAGTGATTACCAGGGAAAACCAGTTTGAATAATATATGACTATTACCACAAAGGAAGTCAGAGCCAGGGTCAGAAACCAGCTCCTTTATACAGCATCCTGCAGTTCTGCCCAGCAGATCTCTGAGTTTCTGATACATCTCCATGCAGTGAAAGTAACCAACTTTCTCAGTGCATAACAGGCTCTTTGGGAAACTAATTTGACAATATCTAAACATTAACCAAGATTTCAAATATTTCCAACCTCCTTGAAAACTCTGGAACTCACAACTGAAAGCAAAAAAGAAAATTGCTTATCCACAGCAGAAAGCTCCAAAGCAGTCTGTCAAATACAAGATTGGCAGCTTAACACACACGAAAGAACAGCATTTCTCCTACCCAACTTCAGCCTGCCCTCCCCTCCTATTTCAGCATTAAACACACAGAAGAGAAAACCCGAAAAGGTACAAGTTTTGAAAGCTCCCTAAGAAGAAAGTTGTCTGGCAGCATTGCCAGCAGGCAGCGATCCCCTACAAGAATTCATCAGCGCTGGCAGGTGATCAGAGGGCACGTCAAGGCAAGGTCTGTAAGTAAACAGGGGTCACTGCACTTGGGCCTTAATTTTCACAGTATGATGAATACAGCACAGGAACCTTCCCAGGATAACACAACAGCAGCAGCTGGCGCTTTCTGCTCTGCATTAAGCAACGTGATTAGGTCAGGCACATGCAGTTTGTTTTTCATCTTCTCCCTGGGGAGAGAATGTGTGTGGCACAGCAGGATGTTAATGTTATACTCCACTTAATTAACTCTCTGCTACATAATTACATTAGAAAAGGTGAAGTTGAAAAACACTCTTTGCACTTAGTGAAGGATAGACATTTGTAAAGGCCATTAACTCCTGCAGAAATCTATTCCATGGGCAGCACACTTTGATATTTAGACACTACCCAAAAATAGGGGCTTCTTCATTCATCTTAATTTGAACTCCAAGAGAACATCTCACTATGAACATGAGTACACTGGATGCCAGAACAACTCCCACATGTGACACGCCTGTCTGTCCAACACAGAGCGGCTCTGAGAACCAAGACAGGGACAGGGCTCTTGATAGTCACTCACTGAGGAGCCACAGGGCTGGAGAAGGAAACCCAGACCTTGTCACCTGGCTCAGGAATTGGGCTTACATTCCCTAGTAGAACATCAGTCAAAATGAAGCTCCTGTTTAAATTACCCAAACCTGTTTCCCCAACTGCATCCACCCCTCACACCAAGATTTACTTCTCTTAATTTATGACACATCTGCTCCAACACCAATTTTCCAAGTTTAAATACAAGCGCGAACATGAAGGGCTCACTTGCCTTTTGAGAAGTGCCTGGGGCTCTAGCAACTGTAAAATCAGTTTGGTAAAAGATGATCTTAATATTTTAATCACACAGAATGCATCCTGAGATAGATGTAACTGGCTGATCATTTTAAACATGAGCTTCTTGTCTATTCTAATGAGCAAATTATGTGAAGTGTAGAATTTCTAAATTAGTGTTAGGAGCATGATATACTCTTTAAAAAAATAGTCAAATGAGGATAAAGAAATTCAAGCACCAGGTTTTTCAGCCAGTTCCCTCCAGCATATCAAACAAATGTGACAGCGCTCCTAACCTGATTTTTAGTAATAAAAAGGAACACACAAAATTGCAAAAATAAATTCTGAATTTCACAGCAACCACTTGAGAAAATCATCTCTTCAGCACTCCAAATCACACCTCAAAAGACCAGCAACAAGTCAGAAAGTGAGCAACGTGGGCTTTATGAAGGTCCCACAGTGCTGAGGTATCTCCACACATCACCAGAAAAAGCAGCAAGGAAGGCCAGGACTCACTTTGACAAAGGCTTGGCATCAGAGCCACCAGCCAACCCAAAAGATGCCAGTACATCATCTCCCTGGGGAGCTGGCACCGCAGTGTGACAGTGCCAGCAGTTTCTTAAAACAGTGGGATACTGAAGAAGTGAGGTGACCTGCAAGAGCAGGGGAAAATCAAAACAGGAGCAGCCCTTGCCAGGACTCTGTCCTGGGAGTGACACCGCAAAATTACAGCCTCTCTCTCCCTCTGCAGCTGTGCACCACAAAGAGGGGAGTTACAGTTATGGATTCCAGCAAATATACACAAATTCCACTGAGAATCCCAAAGAATTTTGTTTCAAGCAATGCAAAAAGAAAATCCAGAACAGGGGAGACGGGTAATAAAAAGGAAGCACTAGGAGTACCAGTGTTAAGAGAGAACTGTTTTAGGATGACACTAACATTTTCATGAAGGTTTGGGACATTTCTTCTACTTAGCAAGCAACAGAAAGCATAGCTTAAGTCCCGGTCTGCTCCCAGGAACCAGCTGATGAGGTCAGCTCACAGCACCCCACTGCAGCCCAAGCAAGGATTTGATGCCCAGACAAGAAGAGAGGACCATCAAGGGAGAAGTTTGCAAATGTTGTTGAACATGAGCTGCCATCACCTCCTGTACCTGCTTCTACCAAGCTGGTTCCAGCTTTAAAAACCAAACAGATTAAATTTATCCTCCCGAGATCAATCACTTCTTGGAATGTGACCAGAAACACAGAGAAACTCGGAACACTCAGGAACACTCATCTTGCAACCAAGACTGACATTGGGACACCCCAACAGAAGGATCAGTATTGTATCAGTTTCACTTCCCTTTACCACTGCTAATTAGACAATTTTTGCAAGCTAGCATGACTGAAAATCAAATGCTTCCACAGCCTAGCTTAGGTTCACATGTTTTACTTCTACGTGTTTGAAGTGCAAAGCATTGTTAGTCATCCTCAGCAGCAACTGGGATCAAACTTAGAAATGAGTATTGCCTTTAAAACACATATCCTACTGAATAATTTTATGAAAAAGTGTTCATGATCATCTCAAAATGCAGAATTAAAATATATTCATTTGTTCCAGTTACCAGTTCTTCTGCTACATTGTCACATGCTGGCCTGCTCAAACACAGAAGACTGAATTGAGGTCAGCAACTGTTTACTCCCCTTTTTTAGTATTTATGAAGATGCTTGCATAGTATCAACTGAGAAAGCTCTAAAACCCACAAAAGACTGGCAACCATTTCACTTGTTTAAAAATTGTTATCCATTTGCATTCAATACCAAAAAACATTTAGTGCTACCCTTTAGCAAAACTCTCTCTGCTTTTCCTCTCAGCCTCCTACTCCTACCCAAAGCCACATGGAGTAATTCTGCAAGAGAATCTGTCTTAACTTAATAAACTAATTAATGACAAGCAGAAGCCAATCAGCATGAGGAACCCTCTTACTGGCCATTGTCAACCTAGTAAGAAAAAAAAAAAATACTATCGGTCTAGGAAGTTTACTCCTTGGAGATACTTTAATCAAAATGGTTTTCTACACTGCCCACTGTGAATAACCCTGCAGCACTCAGGTAAACTCTCAGGAACAACTAATAAAAGGTAACTCACTTCCTTAAACAAAGAGCAAAAGACACAATCTGCATCATTTTATAACTATACACGGCTAAATACATAGTGAGCAGATGCTAAAACCATAGGAGAAATAAGGAACAAAGCCAGCTATCTACAAAAATACAAGCAGAAGTGAAAAAGCAAATAGGTTTTGAAATACAACTTGTAAGCTTCAAAATCAGCAATCATTTGGGAAATTCATGAACATTTTACCTGTATTTCTATTGGCAGGGGAAGAAATGCTGGGAATACTTCTAATAGCAGAATTGATCTATGTATTTGAGAGCAGAACCACTACGAGAAAATAGGAGGACAGCACTTTAGCATGTCTCCAACTAGGAAAAATTATCTTCTTTCTCTAGTCAACCACAGTCCTTGGAACACTTCATTTTGTAGATAAATAAGAATCAGTGATTGTCATTCACTTCTCTCAAAATTATCTGAAGGCCCCTCAAGCCAGGCTGACAGGACTTGTTACACTTCTCTGGCATATGTTCTGACCAGCTCTCAGACAGAGATTCTGTTTCAGGTTGTGAAATTTTTATGTTATTTGAATGACTACAAATCACATGTCACAGAAGTACCAGCCCAACCTGTCTCCTTTCTCTCACTGCTTTGAAAGCAGCGTTCATTAAACCCAGAGCAAGGCAAAAACCAAATGAAGATGGTCATAAGGTAAGACAGAATAGCTGAGTGCAAGTAATTCTTCCTATGGGTGAGGCTGTACTTACTTCACAGTTTGGTTATTTCTGAAAATAAAGAAAATATGATAAACTACTTTGTCAAGTAATCTTTTAATAATATGAAGTTATTCAGAAGTCTTACCTCCTGGTAATTATTTCTCTAAATGAAGACAGGGTTAAAGAATTTAGTGTGCAGCACAGCCTCTGAGGCTCTCTTTATCTACTCAAATGCAAGTTAACACTCAGGCTGTTCCTGACCCCAGTGAAGCCAATGGTTGGTCGTTCTCAGACACACTGACCTGATCATATATTCACAAGAAAATAAGATCATTTCCTGTCAGATGGCTAGAAGAGCAGTTTCTCAAGAACTCTTAACTTCTGTTAGGTAAATAAAATAAATAAATCGATCATCTTTCTACCATCAGAAGAAACCAATCCCTTACAAATTTCAGAAGAGGCACTGCTATACTGGCTGCCAAACTTGCCAATTCCCAGGCTACAAGCAGGAAGTTTGACAGGAGATTCAGCTGTATCTCCACATCATCTGAAGTGTCTGGCAGTCTCTGGCTGTCTCTTCTCCACTATGATAAATATCTGATCTATCACAGCTATTTAAAAATCTCCCTATTATTCCCCTACAGCAATATAAAGTCAGACTTCCTGCTTCATTTTTTATTTTCTAGATACTCAATTTATGCCAAGGATGTGTGACCCTGCACCCATTTGAGAGATTCAGTTTTCATTATTTCAGGTTCCAGCAGTCTTGGAGGTTTATTTTTTATCCATAGCCTTAATTCCCCACTTGGAGCATTTGAGTATCAAGAACCTGTTGTCCTCCTGTCCGACAACTCTGCTATAGCTGTTTTGACCACATGCTTCACCAAACAGGGACCTAAACATCTGCATCAGACTTGGTATCTCGACAGCAAGTACTTCAGGATCCTACTCCTGCCAATCCGTGAGACCACACATTGCTCAAACTCTGTGCTATGAAAGTTAAAGACCAAACTTCCAGCAAAAGTTCCCAGAAAATCCGTTTCTAAAACCCGTATGTTAGACATTAATTTATCATGGAGGAGTTTGTCTTTTGTCCAACACATTTTAGCACAGAAGTAATTCACAAAGTGAAAACTAAGCTACAGCACCTTGTTCAGGAGGGCTTTCTAGGGAGACAGAGGGGAAAGGGTAATTGAGGGTAATTAGATATAGAAACAAATGTAGGAGTAAATAATTAATTCCAAACAGAGCAGAGATTAACAGGTATCTCAAGTGTCCACAATAATAGAATTAGTACACTAAATTTCTCCAAATGATCTAGATTGAAAAAAAAAATTGCAGTGAAGTTTAAGAGCAAATGAAACAAGACATTGGTAGCTACAAGGAAAAAGAATGACAGCTCCCACTTAGAGCTGTCAAGCCACCAAAACGGCTAACACTTGGGGTGAGTTCAATTTTTGTCATACAAGCCATAGTATGGAAAGAAGAAACAAAACAACTGGACGGATAATTTTAAAAAGTGGAATTTCACTGTACAGTGACCACCATCACAAACACAGTATAGTTATAAAGACATCCAGGCAAATCAGGTATCTCATCCCTTCCACTGCCTCCAATTCCACATAAAAATATAAAATACTTCTACTTTGATTGCATAAACTAACTCCTGTGTTACACAGTGAAACGCAGATAGTAAGTGTGTGCTTGGTTACAATAGCAATTTTCATTAGAAAATTCAGTTCCATTTGAATCCCCAGTTTAAAAAGCAACTGGAAACAGTGGTTAAAACAGCCAATAGCTACATCTGACAACTAGCTTTCCTGAATTAACAGCCTGAAATATTCACCCTGAAATCACCACTTCTCTTTCTGGCACTAGTCGCCAAAAAAGTGCAAGACCCATGACCCAGATTCTCAGCGATGACGGCGCTGTTCAGTCCCCGTTAAAAGCAGCAGGGCGCTCCGTGCCGGCACCTCCCGGGCCCGGGCGCTCGCGTCCCGGGGCCATCGCCCGGCCGTCCCTCCGGCTCGGCGCTCTCCACACGCAGGAAACAGCCAGCCAGGCCATCTGCGCCGGCAGATGACGGCTCTGGAGAGTCTCCATTTGAAGGAGAAGAGGGCAAACTTCGCAGAACAGCAGCATTTTCAACAGCAACATGGCAGAACTCCAGCCAAGGAGGAGAGACCCGGGAGCAGGGATTCGGAAATTTCTCCAGTGATGCTGTAGAGCCCGCTCCCAGCGTGTGAGTGGGAATGTGTTCAAACAGAAAGCACAGCAGAAAAAAAGCCTATGGAAACCCTCAAGTCTCCCGAGCACACAGGCAAATAATTCAAACTAATGCCGTGTGCTCACCTTCTCCGGCTTTCTCTGCTCCCTTCTGCTGACTTGCTGAACCAGAGTAATCACCGCGATTTATGCTAAGCACAGCTGTTCTTGAAACAAGTTAGATAAGATTGAAACTCCGAGCACACTCAGTTTCGCATCAGTTTTATTGATGCTTTCTGTTAGTAACTAACAGAAAGCATCAATAAAAAAATTAATGACTGACATTAAGTTCTTTAAAAAGATCTAAAACTCGGTACAAAGTTTGCCTTTTTTTTTCTTTTTTTTTTTTTAAGGGCTGGAAAGCGGCGAGGCGCCTCCAACTTCAAACAGGTCTCCACGTTCTGCGGGGAGAAAAGAGGATCTGAAAGCCAGGAGCGAAGGCACATCACCCCCGGCAGCTTTGCGCTGATGGGGAGCGGGAGCCGCCCGCCGGGGTCGGTGGGCACAGGGACAGCGGGAGCCGCGTCCCCCGCGCCNGCGATCCCGCCCTCCCGCCGCCTCAGCCGGCCCGGCCCCACCGCCCCTTCCGGGTCAGCGCCGCCGCCATCTTTGGTGCGGGCAGCGCTCGTAGAGCTCCGGAGTCGTCCCGGAGTCGCGTGTCACGTGTAAAAGGGGAGATTTCCTCAAAGCCTGAATAGTCGATCGGGCTGTCCGCGCTCTGGGACGGCTCGCGTTAACAGGTCACGGAAAAACAGTACAGCTGTGGAAGGTTAAGGGTCGAGGATTGCCGGTGATAGTATCTGACCGCAAAGACGTGTTCGAAGCAGTACGCGAATTCAAAGCAACATACTGACAAGCTCTAGCCCCGAACAAAAATTAGGTCGAGATAATCATTCAGTGCTCACAGAGTACGGCTCTTAGTCTATAGGCGTCCGTGAGGGGAAGAAGGCAGGTTCACCCACCGACTGATCCCAGAAGTTACACTGAAGTCTTCCCTAACTTCTCTCAATTTCTTAACTTACATACTTCCATATTCTTACATTTATATTCCTATCTTATATAACTTTTACACTATTTCTTCACATTCAGGAGGACCTTGAGTGATTTAAGTCATACATCTCAGTGAGGGGTGCTCCTACCTTTGGGTGGGCGTCACGATTAACCTTTGCATGGAGAGATGTTTCAGTCCAAGGAGGGTAATTTTGCCACGGATGCTGATTCAACAGTGGGATATCTTCCTTTACCTCCCTCGGTTTTCAGCTGCTGTGTGGATTATCAGCTAGAAAGTACCACCGAGCTGCCTCGTCTGCAAGGGTTTTTGCCCGAGCCTGGCCGCAGTGTCCGCAGTGTCTCCACTCCCCTCCACCCTCCGTTTAGTCCTCCTTGGATTGTGTGTGGGAGGTCGGGGATGCTCACCACATTCCATCCAGGGAGTAGCAATCGTATTTTCCACTATAATTTCCATACTGTTATCTTCTTACCTCCAGTCATCTTCCCACATAAGAGCTACAGGAATTCTCTGTGCAAAATAAGAACGGGCTGACAGGAATGAGGGATCCAAGCTGTGCCATACACAAGAAGAGATGTGACAGCTGGGATCTTTCTTGAGAAAGAAAGATCTGTACAGAGCAGGGTCAAACCCAGCTCTTCATGCACTGAGCAATGCCACAACATGACCTTGAGGGGAAACACATTTTTTTCCTCCTGTTCTTCCTCCAATGACTGCATTTTTCTTTCATGGAATGCCAGCATATCTAACTGGGAAGATTGGTCTAGCTCTGAAATCTTTCAGGCCAGGCATGGCTTTTGGCCAGCCACAGCTTCACTGACTGCAGCTGCATTATTTCTTAAAATCAGGGGCAGAGTGTCTTCATTCTGACTTTAATCAATCTGCACATGAAGAAGAGGAAGGCAGAACCAGACATGACTGGGGTTAGTGAGGCCAATCTCATCTCATCCAAACTCCCTCCTCTGCTCTTCAGCTCTTATTATACACTTACAATACTGTAAACAACCATGTTGGAAAAGATGCTAAAAATTCCCTATGTGAGAATCATACATAGAAGCAAAAATTTAAAGGAGAACATATTTCAGGCAAATAGTTTATTTACTTACAGCACCCCTCTGGTAGCAACCTTTTACCCCATGAAAGCTACCTTGGCCTTCCTACCTCCTACCAGCATGTTTCAACTTTCCCAGTGACATTCAAAATGCCTTTGCCTTTGGCCACCAAATGATGATGGCACACTATGAGCATTGTGTCTTTAAAATATATTAATAAACTTTAATCTGGTTCTAAATTACCACATATTCCTCCCTCCCTGCCAAGCACACACACAGTCTCCTCCAGAGGACCAGTGTGGACTGCCTGTTGCATCTATGCCTAGAATCTCTCTTAGAGGGACAGGAGATACTACTAATGCACAGACATAAAATTCACCACTTCTACCTTTTTAGGAGCATGTTTGTCTCTGCAGGCAAAAAAAAATGGGTTTTTTCCCTGCATTTTTTTCCTGGGAACCACAGGTGAGCAGACCAGCAGAGTAACATTGTCTATCAAACAAAATTTTGGCCAGAACTGCGCTCCTCTTGCCTTCCAAACACATTGCTTCCTGCTCTGCCAATCCCTTGAAACTTTAATTGAAAATATATAATTGCATGGTATCATAATGTGTGCCAATAATCCTGAAATGTTCCTGGGAAAATCTGAAGCAAAAGCAACTCAGGCAAGAGTTCCACTTGTGTGTTTTATTTCCCCCCTTCTCAAGGACAACCAGTCCCAGCAGAGACACAGCTTCACCCATGCCTGACCTTGGTTACCATCACAGGCGGTCAGTATGATGTTCTTCCACCCAGAACATTTCCAACACCAGACAGGCCAGCAATACTTAGTGCATATTTCTGCACCCCCTCAGTATTTGGTCCCTGAGCATGGTAAACTCAGGTTTGCTTCCCCTATGCATTTGCTTTTTTTATCTTGAAAAAGGTGCTACATGTGCAGTACCAGAGGCTCTCGTAAGATGGCATTGATAAAATGCTGAATAGCACAGAAAGGCTGACAGCTAGACCACGTTTGCTAAGAGCTTACACAGTTTGAGCTGCCTTTTCTCTATAGTTTAGGATGCTACTAATTACAACTTGTCCTCAGCTCACTGCTGTCAGTCTCCTTCCCCGGTTACAATTTAGTGGCTCAAAATGACCTGGATCCCACCCTGGCCCCTGGGAGAGCAGCAGAGGGTGAGTCCTGGGGCTCCACAGCTGTGCTCTGCCTGCAGCCAGCCCAAACCCCACCACTGCCTGGGGATTCCTGGGTCTGGAGGAGGAGATGAGGAAGAGCTGCAGATCTGGAGGAGGAACGCGTGAATAGGATAACAAGTGTTTATTGACATTTGTCAAATTGAATTCTTATAGGCCCAAATATGACTACTAGCTGATTCAGGTTGTATTTTATCATAGCTCAAGCAAATTTCCCACAACAAATCATTCTGTTAATTTTAGGAAACTGCCCAGGATCTGGTCAACACCAAAACAACTCTTGTTTATTTCTTTCAAAGTTTATAGTCTGGCTATGTGTAGAATCCTAGAATGGCCTGGGTTAGAAGCAACCTTAAAGATATCTTATTCCACCCCACTGCCATGGGCAGGAACACGTTCCATTAGATCAGGTTGCTCAGAGCTCCATCCAGCCTGGCCTTGGACACTTTCGGGGATGGGGCATCCACAGCTTCTCCAGGCAACCTGTGCCAGTGCCTCACTGCTCTCTCAGTCAAGAATGTCTTTCTATTATCTAATCTAAACCTATTCTCTTTCAGTTTAAAGCCACTTAATATGCTTAGCATTTTTTCAGATGAGTATTGTGTCTTCAGAGCAGCAAGGTTCAAAGAGTAAAAGCTCTGAATTTCATCATAGTTTTCATCACCTGCAAGCTTAAAATAAAAGTGCATTTTGTTTAAATACATGTAGTGATACAAGTTTTTTATCACTCTCTTGTTCGTCTAATTCAGGATTTTTTTTTTTTCACCTGGCTTAGTATCTTAGCGTGAGATCAAGTTTAACAGTCTTAAATCTGGATCTGCCTCTGGTAGCTGGGCCACAGAAGACAAAACTATTGCTGCTCCTGTCTGCTAAGGGAAGTACATCCTCTACAGGCATACGGGGGAATGGCATCAGTCCTGGGAAGGGAAAGCCAGAAGTGCAACCTGCCTTTACTGTACGAGAAGTGCAACTTTTCATAATCACTGCTGAACTGGGGGAGCTTCCAGGCAATGAGAAAATGACAGAAAAGTAATGTCACTGATGGATCTACACTTTTTAATCGTACAATTGTTCTTGAGGTTAAATTCTTTCTCAAGGCAGGTGATACTGTATTAATAGTCTGGGAAACAATGTTTCTGGGCTGTTCTGGATAATAAACACCAAAGAACTTCCTATTCTTACTAAGTATAAATATACCTACCTACTAAAACTGTAGATTCCATGACACTAGAACAAGAAAGGAAATTTAGTTAAAATAACCAATCTTTCTCCTTCAACACATAGAGCACATGCCTGTATTCTCCTGATCATAGGTGAAAATGGCCGGTAAAGTCAGATAAATGTAACATAAATTATTTTATCCTCCAGAGTAATTCACACTTTGAATATATTTTGACAGAATATCTTAATTTTGGAGCTTTAGAGGTATGACTGAGTCCCTGGGTCTCTGGTTTTGCTGTTTAACATGTATGAAGCACTGGTTCCTGCTTTGAACAGTTATTAATCAGATCTTCTGTGGTCTTAAGGAGTCAAAATCTTTTTTCAATCACTGTCAGTCATCCCCTAATTTCCTTGCTCTTCTCTGTCAGTCCCTATGCGTCATATCCTGCTGCAATTCAGGTCCAGCTGAAAGAGCACACTCACAAATGACAGCAGCTTACATTGCTTACAAAGTTTCCATCCCTGTCTGTCACCCTGATTTTTCAGCCTTCTGGTGTGCCTCACAATTTTTAGATATTTTCACAGTTCTTAGCTTTCTCACACACGGGTGTTATAAATAGAAGCAATGTTTTTGTTAAAGCGAAGTTAGTTCCCATTCTTCCTCTTGGAGGAATGGACAGCTGATGGACAGTTGACTTGACCAATGGGAGGGGAGAGGGGTCAACCTTCTCCTCCGATCCCTGGTCTGTGTAGAAATACTATAGAAATGGAGTCAGACGTTGTTATAAATAGTTCATGCTTTTTCACCAGACAGTGTGCATGTGTGTGTGATTGTGTCTCCAACAGCGACACCTGTACACAACCCACTACACTCTCCACACTCACATTTGGCTCCATTTTGAGCAGCATGCAGTGTGACTTTGCACTGAGTCATGCTCCAGGGTCCAGTATTATCTCAACCCTACACAATCCTGACATGGAAATGGAAACTGGGCAGCAGCAAAGGCTTGGTCTGAAGCTGGGAGTGTAATCCCAGTAGCTTCCCCTCTGAGAGACACCCTCTAAGGAAAGGACTGTGCCCTGAGAACTCAGTGAAGAACAGGACTGAAGGACTTTCCTTCTGCCTTCAGAGAGGCTTCTTTGGAGTTGCCACCTGAGTAATTTTTCTTTAATGCTTCTGTATGCAGAGCATCCTGCCACAGCTTGGTGCTGTCATCCTCATCTTGCAGCCATGGAGCCGCAAAAGTGTCAGAAGCAACGCTGCTCTGCAGCCACCACACAGGAGAGAAGCCCACGCCACCCCATCCTGCTCCAACCAGCAAACTGCAATCAGCACGCTCGCATTGCCTTTTATCTTTTAGACTCCAACAGCTGCTGGTTCTGCTCCCCACCCAGCCCCACCACCTGGAACCCTCAAAGCACTTACACTGTCCTGGAGGACTTCCAACTCCCCAGACTAAAGCTTGTCCCAGAGATGCAGCTCAGCAGCAGCAGGAGAGTTTGAGACATTTCCACAGCCACACCACTGATGAGCCCAATGTTTCAATCCATTTTCCTGCCCTTGCATCACTTCTCAGCACGCATGGCTTTAATCTGGCTATGTGATGGAGCTGCTGCTGACAGCTGGATGTGTATCCTTGGTCTTTTCCAAGTGCCAACCCTCTGCTTTCTCAAGCCACAGAGGGATGCCTCCCTGCCCTTTTCTCTCAAACTTGTGAGCAGGAAAGGAGCTTGGGGTATTGCCTCACAGGCCACTGTGGCTGAGTGCAGGCTGTTCTAGCACAAAGAGCAGCAGCTGGACCCTGTCACCTCTGTCTGATCCTTCCACACCATGGGAGGATTTGCTCTCTGCCTTGCTTCAACAGCCCCCAGATGACTCCTTTCCCTGAGCTCAAGGAGATCTTTTCTGCCACATCACTCACCCCAACAGAGTAAAGCAGGAGCTTCCTCCAGATATTCCCCTGCTCAGGCTCTTGTGTGGGGAATTCTGTAATTCAGAAAGACATATTTGTCTGCTTAGGCCTGGTTTCTTCCAGAAATGTAACCACATGCGAGTCCATCACAGAGGAGTCAGCCCTGCAGCACTGTGGGATGACCCAAGAGGTTCTGAGCAGGGGAGAGAGTTTGCAGGCTCCGAATGAGCCAGGCTGGGTCACCCTCCACGGACTTGCTGCTGGGAGAGGAGTCCAAGGAATGCATATGCCCTTATCACCCCCTGGGTCCAGGTGTGCTCAGCAGGCACAGGAGGGCACGTGCTGTGGTTCTGGTTGAGGGGCTGCCCAGCTTTTTCATCCATCTCACGGCCATCTCCAACCCTTTTTAGAGACTTTTTCTGCCCTGTACTATTGCCACATCATGGCACTGCTGCCTTCAGTTGTTCTGCAGCTCACTGTTAGGACTCCTTTCCTCTGTGATTCTCTGTATGCTGAAAAACAACCATTTTTATTAATGTGTCATCTAACCTTAAGAGCTGCTGAGTAAGTTCAGCTCTTCAACCCTTTCTCCCAGATGCTTTTCTGTGCCATGCTTTACTCCTACACACTTTCCCTGCACAGTTTCTATGGCAACACGTGTATCTCTCCATCTGTTGTAGATCTTCATTTTCATGTTTAGATGCTTGCTATCCCAGTCTCAAGTGCCATTTCCAGGTGTATCATGTTAACAAGTTCAGTATGGAAACCAAGCCAAAGCACTTGGTAATTTTTGTAGGCAAACTTACGCAGTCAATAATTTGACTGCTATGTTTCCATTTAAACTCTGTTTGAGGGATACTGATACCAAAGTGTTCTCATCACCAGATCTCCTACCTGCACACTCTAGCTGATTCTGATTTATTTCTTAATTTCCAAATCATATCCTTCCTTTTTGTTACAGCCTATGCTGCCTACAAAGTGGGCATATGGAAAGTCTTTTTGTCTGTTGCCTGGGGTTTGATATCTGGTTTATAGAAAATTAAGTTACCAATGCTGTTCTTCTTTATTCAAGTGCATTTTTCAGTTCTGCTACAGTCCTGTTTCTTGTCCTGAAAACTTCCTCTGTTGGATAAAATTTTCTCTGTTACAGAAAGCCCTGAAGAGTATAGATGGTTTACAGTTGGTCTCTCAGTCTGTTATGCTTGAATTCCTTAAGTTGCTTGGAATTATGTAGCTTTCTATACAGCTAAAATCCAGTCTCATTTTCTGCTAAGTACCTTGTTGGAGAAGTAACTCAAGTGTGAAAAAAGTTCTTCCTAAATAATCTGATCAGACCCTGCAGAAAATTCAACTAAATGAAATTAGTGGAGTCAAAGCTTTGCTGTTGATTTGTTTTCTAGATCCCATGAGTGAGTAAAAATAGGCTGCAAGGAGTCCATGTGGAAGCTGTAAAACTGTAAGCAATTTGGGTTGTCAGCTTTTAGAGATGCAAACTGACATTGTTTATTTCTACCTAATATCTTGTAAGAGTCTTTTTGACATATTATATGCTGCCTCAGTATAAATGGCTATTATTTACTATCTGTAATTAAAAGTAATTAGGCATAATAATTTAGTGTTTATATATGCATTTTAAACCATGCAGATCATCTGTTTAGGATGTAATTCAGGGAGAGCTTATGTGCAAAAACTTTCCAGAGGAAAATGAAGAGGCCCATGACATCCAAGTCATTCCAACGCCAGTGCAGTCCACCAGGCTGTCTGGTGCAAGGTGAAGGTCAGGCACTGCACTTGCATTTTGGGTAGAGCTGAAGTGGTAGGTTTTTCATGGTCTGCAGACCTCAACCAGGGGAAGGTTTCTCTGGACACTCACAGCAGGTGGGCTCCTCTCACATATGAAGGCTGAAATTGGGAACCCTTGTTCTAAACTCCAGACCTACCCCAAACTTAACTGTACCTAAAGATTTACAGGTGAGAAAACTGAATGCGTGAGTCCTGCTGACATCAGCCCACAAGGCTTGGAAAAATATAAAAACATACCTCAATTTTCAGCTCCTCTTTCCCTAAACTCCAAAGACTGCATTCCTTAAGATGCTGGGAAGCAATGCTATCTGATCATCACCCCAGGGAGTGCAAAATTCTTATTCTGCTTTGCTTTCAAGTAGTCACAAGATGGAAGAGCTCCTTGAATCTTACTTCCCTTCAAAGTGATCAGAAAAAATAAGGCTGACTATTACCAGGAACTCCAGATGCCAGCATAGGATGTGAAGTGTGACGTAGACAGTGCAGGACATCTCAGGAATATGCAGAGAGTCTAGTGAAAAAAAAGGAGAAAGGAGTAATATGCAGAGAGAACTGTCACTCAAACATCCAAAATTAAAGCTATGACTCAAAATCAAAACAAACCAAACCTGCACAGGGAAGGAAAACAAGGACATGAAGGGTTTAATTGCATGATTGCAAAGGAAATGAAGGAAAGCACTGACCACAATGGTAGCAGGGCAGATACCCAGAAGCTAAAGGAATATATTGCTTCAGGCTCCATAAGGAAAAAAATGTAACTCACTCCAGAGAGCAGAGGCAGCACACTTAAGAGGCTAAAGGGCACAGATATGGAAATTATTGTGTAACACAGCCACAAAACTTGAGAACTCTTTACCCTTCACTCCTGAATACTGAATAATCTCCATCAATGACATCTTCAGGCTTTTTAGAGCAAATGTTAGCCATGAGTAACAAAAGACATGAATGGAAGCAGAAAGTGGGTTAAAGTGTAGATTAGGCACATTATATGTAGACCGTCTCAATGTCTTTCTTTGATAAGATAATGGTATACTAGAACAAAGGAAAATAATAAATCTTATCAACCTGAACTTTGGTAGAGGATTTGATTTGATATTACCTAGATAATTATTAGTTGAACTCCAGAAGATGACGTTTAACATAAGCACTATAAAATGATGAAGGAACAGAATTGAGTGTGAAAACTGCTAATGGGACTGAGAGCAAAATTACAGGACTGGAGTAGTCAGCAAGTCTAAATAATTTCATTAGTTCGCTTTATGCAAAAAATTATGAGTGAGGTAATGAAATTTGCTAACAACAAATCTAGGAGATATTATGAATAGGGAGGAAATCCTAAAGGAAGAATTATATAATTATCATGCCCTAATAACAGACATGGGAAGAAATGTAACAGCATATAATGCAGAGACATATACTGAGGGATTGGTAACATTTATGCCATAAATTAGAATTTATCCACTGTGAACAACAGAACAGGAAGAATCATGTGTGTGGTGTAGTTATTAGAAAGATAAATGGAGTCTTACATGTAGCAAGCTCTGTATTTTCAGGAACAATAAACAATTAGATACAAAACACTGGGTAAAATTCAGCTAAAATTTTTGGGCATCATTCAGGTTATCAGTGTTCAGAAAGCCTGAATTCATCGTGGAACAGGTACAAAGAAGTGACATCCAGATAATCAGAGGAATAGCTAAGACAGCATGTCTTGCTGAGCTTGGCAAAATGAACGGTGAGATGGGATCTGATTCCTCTCTGTAAATACATTTGAGGTTTTAGTCAGGCAGAGAGGGAACATAAGCATCAGGGGAGAAGAATCATTTACATTTATAGACAGTACTCATGCTAGAGCAGATGGGCATAAGTTGGATATGAAGCAGGAAGAAGGGCTCTCACTGTGAGAGGAGTAATGGTCTCAAATAGCTCCTCAGTAGGAGAAGAGGGGGCAAAATCTCTAACCATTCTTAAGAGGGATACTGAGTTTGGCATTTCTCAGTCACTTTTTTGGGACATTCAAAGACTGCATTACCACCATAGGAAGAGCCCCACCTGGCTTAGCAAAATCTCTTGTCACTGCCCTGGCTTTGCCCTGTCTGCACTGGCGAGGGTTTTCTGTTTGCAGGGGAAAAAGGTTCAGCTGTGTAATCTCTGGGTCATGCGCATGACCCATTAGGTGTGGAAGATCAGGTAAGATTGCAGGGGGGTGGCCTTGAGAGAGTTGTCTTTAGCCTCCCTTTATGGCAACTGAGCTTTTATGACTTTTATGTCCCAATGACTCACACATCAGAGCTAGCACTCCTGGGCTTATGTGAAAAACAAACATGGAGCTTCCATGGGAAAGAGCAGATCCTTCCCATTGCCTGATAAAACAACAGTCGTCAGCACCCGCCAGTGTGTGCTCTGTGGCTCGGGGGCTCTGGAATCTAACAAAGGACCCATTTCTCGGGGCCTCACACAACACTGCCACTGAGATAACCTTGACATCCAAACCTGGCCTCTAAAACTGCCTGCAGACCACCTGAAACGATCCTTGGGGAGTGAATGCCTCCCTATCCATCTCCATGGAGCAGTAAGAACACAAATCCAGAGGAGAGTTCAGCAGCAGCACAAGTTATATACTTCCACAGCCAATTAGTGTCACAGATGGGTAAGCTAATGTGTGCACTCAGTCCCAGGCTGCGTCCTCTGCTCTTCACAAGTGCTGCTGCATCCATCTGCCTGCTCATCCCATGCCAGTTTATTTGCACTCACCAAATGGTCGTTGTAATCACAATGTGGAGGCCACATAAATGAGTCCAGAGGCCACCAAACTGTCACAGTTTTCCTTTGTAATTAAAAGCTTCCACATTAATTTAGAAAAAACACTACACAGGTTGCAATACTTACGTATTATATAGACCAGGGATGTAGTCTGTGGCATGCATTAGTTACAGAAGCTTGTACTTCAGTGTGTATGTCCCCTCCTTGGGGCCTGGGAACTCACCAGGACAGAAGAGCTTGCAACAAGCAGAAGAACAGGGCAAGAAGGATGATGGCTACTCTTCACCTCCACTTCAGGTCTTCTTCTCAAGGGGAAGGTGAGTTAAAGGGAGAAGAGAGTGAAGGGACTCAGAGGAAGAAGCAAATCACAGTGAACAAGCAGGATACTGCAAATATACCTAGAACTAGAGAAAGGCTCTTGTGCCTTGCCTGTGCCCAAACTTTTTTGGGGTTTGCAGGTAATGCATCTTCTTTCAGAATCCCCATCAGGCTTCACACATGCCCAGGGTCCCAGCCCCACCTTCCTTTTCATCAACCTATCCTGGGTATTTTTTCAAAATATTATTTTGTAGGATTTTTCCCTAGTCTTTTCGTTAAATCCACAAACAGTCATCACTATCTGGATGCACCAGATAATTGAGCCAATGGAGCTGACAGCAGGCGAGATGAACATATGTGCACCTCCAGAAACACCCACAGGCTCCTCCAGTGCTGGCAGCCAGCCTCCCTGTATGAATCACAGGGTCAGGCGCCCACATCCCACAGAGCCAGGAACCCACTGAGCCAAGCTCTGGGGTGAGGGCAGCAGATGTGGTCACTGCTGAGCCTACAGCCCCTCGGCAGAGACGGGAGCCCGGACACGGCAGGATGAGGGGAAGCAGGAGTGCAAGGGTGGGAAAGCTGGCAAATGCAGTCCTTTGGCTCAAAAATGAGAGGGATGCTTTGAAGAGGAGACAGAGTGTACTAGAGGGCTGAGAGATAAAATGTGGTCATTTAGAGGGTGTTATGCATGATTAAGAATTGTAGGAGAAAAAGACCAACACTCCTTTTTGTTCTTCCTTGCAGAAAACATATATTTTATGTCCCATATTAAGAGTTGTGATATAGTTCGGGATTTATCAGCTGAATTTGGCTCTGCTAATGCACTCAAAGCCTTTTCTTGGCGTGTTCCTAATGTGACCGAAGGATTTAAATCATAACCCTTTCTGGGGCAGGGCAGGTGGGACCTTGAGATGTCTCTCACTGTCTCGAAGAGCCCAGCTCGTGTCCCTCTGCCACAGACTCTGCCACGTTATCCACCCTACCGAAACCCTCGGGGCACCCCACGAGAAGTGCAGGGCTTCCCGCTTCCCCCACGCATGTACATCTCGGAGAAGGCACCATTTCCCCCATTCCCCCTTCCAGGCGCTGAGTCTCCGCTCCCAGCCGACGCTCGCAGGGCGGCCCCCGGNCGGGCGGGACGCAGCCCGCAGGATGTCGCCGCTCCGCGTCTGCATCGTCGGCTCGGGGAACTGGTGAGTGCCGCAGCGCGGGGGGGCTCTCTCTTTGACCTCCTCCTTTTTTTTTTTTTTTTTTTTTTTTTTTTCCTTTTTTGTTTTTCTTTTTCCTTCTCCTGCGCC
>WBMY01010667.1:374721-402505 GCA_013397315.1 Donacobius atricapilla | reverse complement strand
CCGGGGGCGCGGAGCGTCTCCATGGTCCTGAAACGGCGCCCCGGCCCGTCCTGCCGCGGCTCTGGGCTCCTGGGCAGGGACCATCGGGCCCGGGAGATGCACCAGTCCGTGAGAACTGGAAAGACGGAGGCTCCCGCATCACCCCAGGTGTGTGAGCCGCTTAAAGCCTGCCCACAGAATCCAGAGAGGCCCGGAGCTGCAGCTGCCGCTGTGTGTGCCTGCGGCAGGGCCCTAGCAGTTCAGGCTGAAGCATTCAGCAGTGAGAAGGGTGGTGATGCTGTTTGTGTTTCTCTGAAGGAACTGAGGCACAGGCTTCATTTAAAGCCACAATGCATTGGCACCTTTCACTTCTACCCTCCTCAGCATGTCCTTTTGCATCTTGGTGCAGACACTACATGGTGTTCAGGTCTCTCATTTATCCTCATTCTTAAGAATATGTTTACTACTGCCCAGTCCTTTCTAGCCTGGACAAAGCACAGGTCTCCAGAGCGCCTTGAGTCTCACACACCTCAGAAAGATCAGTAAATCCATCTCATGGGACTTAGCATCTTACTTTTCTTATGTTTTCTGTACACTGAGCACAAACAGACCAACATGCATGTGCATGTATTTCGGATTAGCAAACCCAGCCTCCAGGTAGTTCTGGTGATTGTTTTTGTACAAGAAAAGCAATCTCCTTAAGATTTTAAAAATATCTGACAGCTAGGTGGAAGTAATGACAGAAGAGTCAGTAAGTGAGGGAGTGGTTGCTTGTGAGCTGCTGAGAACACAGCAGAGTTAAAGCACAGCTCTCTGCCTTCCTGCCTTGTAAAAACAGTCCACTGCCCTCAATGCATTCTCTTTGTGCATGACATCTCGCAGATATAGCCTTTCACATGAAATGCACAACCAAGTCTTCTGGACCTCACTGTCACACTTGCTTTCTCTAGCCCCATCACTTGTTTCCTCAACTGCTGCTTTCACGTTTTTTCAGGGAAGGCATCCCTTTCCCTGCCACTTTCTCTTCCCTCACCTGCCTGTGCAGGCAGCTCATTGTCTCTTCCAAGCCCTCAACAGCCATGACTGCTTGTTTGGAGGGCAACTTTTTTTGCTTTTGGTCAGCCCACAGTCACAAACTTGATCATTCTCTTGCTGCATCCTCAAACAGGGACCTCCTGCTTTTCCCAGCCTGTCCCCCTTCCCACGATCATTTAAAGTCACTTAGTTGTATTCAGATCTGTACTTGAGGAAGTTCTCTGTTTTTCCACATGTACCTACAAACTTGAAAAGAGCTATACTACAGAGATACTGAGACCCCAGCCCATTCAATACCATCTACTTACCCATACTGCCTGTCTGCCTGGGCCCATCTCTCGCTTCCTACCATATACATCAACTCTAAAATCCTCAGGGAGGACATAAACATTGTGCACTGATGTATGAATAACATCTATTCTTAGCCTTGGTGGCAGAACAGGTTGTTTTAGTGCTACAGAGAAATACAATATTTACCTTTGGCAAACTTTCTTTCTAGTGCTCCTCATAAATATCTGGGTGGCAGTTCAGATGCCTGCTCTTGAGGCTTTCCTGCGGCTCAGAATCGTGGCTGACACGTGACACAGAAATGTTGCAAAAGCTCACGTCAGCTGCAGAAGTTCAGCAGGTCACAGGGACTTGCTAAGTCAACACTGCCAGGAGGCTCATGAGTGATATGGTTGAGCGAAGCAAGTGCTGCCCTGCATTTTGTGGTTGCCAGTAGGTGCAGGAGGGTTTGTGTTTATCCACTGAGAGTTGCACATCCCATTCAGGATTTCAGGGATTAGAGCTGGAGTCTGCATCTTTCAACAGAAAATTGTATGTTCTTGGTACTTAGCTATAAAAGTTATTTTTATGGGTAGGCTTGATGCGTAGGTTCATCATCCAGGTTGTGCTGGACAACCCAAACAATGAATTTATATATTTACAAAAAAAAACCCTGCAAACCTTTTTCTTGTTAATAGACATTTCTTGTGTGGAGCTAAAATTCATCCTCAGCTCAAGACCTGAATGTGCCCTCTGTTGATAGCAGGGCAAGAGAACCAGAATATAAGAAATTTTAAAAATAATGACTGTATGATATAACTGCATGCCTTTCTTTCAAAACAGCAGAACTCTTACAGTAAATGTTCACTGTTAAAACACTTCCCTAAATGTTGTAAAGAACCAAACCAAATAATCCCTTACAAAATAAAACAACCCCCCCAAAACAACCCAAAATCCCCAAACTAAATAACTAAATAAAAAAGCACTACAGCAGCTCAGGATATAGCATATAATCAACACTGAGCAAAGTGAAACCTGATCTCAGCAGGATTTCTTTGTCATTAAAGATTAAGACCTTAATTACCTATTAATAAGACCATATTAGTTATTGAGCAGTTTAACCTTATGCAAACCTGTTACATGAAAAATATGGGTGAACCAAGGAGGGTCAGTTACAGACTGGTTTCCCTTTGAATCATTAACAGCACAGACTTACCTGGACTTTGTCTCTGTTATCCCCAAGAACTTTATCAGTTCCAGAACACACACCACTAGCTAAATCCTATTCATGGTCCTTGTTACAAGTGGGTCAGAGGACAAGACTGCTGCAACTGGAGCTTCTATTTCACTTGTGTTAATAAAGTGGCCAGTACTTGAGAGATTAAAGTAGCATTAAAATAGAGAGAAGGAAGAGAGGAGTAAAAATAATCACCCCACTTCCCCAAATTATTTAAAGTTCATTAAACAATACTTCCAGTATTTCCTGTGAGGTTCCTAATTCTCCTTCAACATGTGAGTGTTTGCAAGGCTGCAGTGATGGTGGGGGAATAAAATTATTGTCTGACCTGAAATTAAAAATCCTCAGCATGACTCAAGATGAGTAAACTGGATGGTTGAAATATCCTCAGGCTGCAAGTATTACAGGTCCTGTTACAGTGATAATTAGAACAATAAGTAAAGAGAAACCATGAGGTTGAAGGGTTGTTTGGTCTTTTTCTGAGCATTTAGCTCTTATGTAAAATCCTTATTGCAACTGTTTGGTTAAGGATAGGAAAGTGGGATGCATCTATTTTACATGAGATGCACAAAGACTGTCACAGAAAGACTGATCAGCATTTATTTACCACCTGGATTATTTTACATTTATTGATCTTGACAAAAACAGAATTATAATTCTGAGGATCATAAGAGATTTTAATCTCAAATAATGTATTTTTAGTGCTGTTGATGGTACATCACACTCCTGTTTTATAACCTTTGATACTACTTCAGTTCCATTATTGCAGTTATATTTTTCCCCTGTTCTTTCTCTGTTTTTAAACTTGAGGGGCTCTTGATGGAGGGTAGTGGATAAAGCTTTCTCATAAATGTTGCAAGCACCTAGACAGCTTTATAGCACAGGCTTTCTATGGGTTATGATGTTTAACTCATGTTTCCAATCACAATAAAAGTACCTTTCCCCTTTTAGTTATTTTTATTTTATTTTAAAGGGGATCAGCCATAGCAAGAATCATTGGGAAAAATGTCCAGCAGTCCAACCGGTTTGATCCCACTGTCAAGATGTGGGTGTTTGAAGAGATCATTAATGGAAGAAAACTCTCAGAAATCATCAACCAGGAACATGAAAATGTTAAATATCTGCCTGGATACAAGATACCCCACAATGTGGTAAGGAAAAAAATTAAAAATCACTGAATTTGTTTTTTTTTTTATAAGGGAGGTAACATCTGAAAAAAAAAATTAGGAAGCAATTCACTGCTTTGTTCTAGTTTGCCACCTAACTCACTTCACTATAACTCCCTGGAATATAATTCAGTTCTGTGATTTCTGCTTGTCTTGTATGTCATGTGCAACTTCAAACACCAACTGTGTCTGTGCTGGTATCACACCATCCTCCTCCCTGGCAGAGATCAGCACAGCTCTAGAAATGGCAGGCAGAGATCTGTCTACACAGAGCTATTTCAAACCCACAGCATCTTCTGGAAAAACAGGCAAAGCTACTGTTCTCCTTCCTTCAGAAAAAGAAATCAAAAGCAGAGGCTTGCTTGGCATACAAGGAGATGAATAATGAGCTATCAGCTCATGGGTGATTTCAGGACAGCTGTAGTTAGTACAGTTCTAAATTCCATCAAAAAATACAAGGTATTTATTTTCATGGACATTTAAAATACCAAGTTACACATCTCTACCTAAATTAATCACCTTAGATCATTTACTGCTACTGAAGCAAGTGAGGTGAGGGGCTTTGGCTGTTCAAGATTTTGCCAAATGCCACTGCTTTGTGAGTAGTGCCACATTTTTGGAACAGTTGCAGTTGTAAAGGGAAGTTAAAATGCTGCATGTGGCAGGTCTCCTTGCTTGGGGAGTGGTTATATTTAGTATTGCATTTTGTGCTGTGATTGCGTATTTGCACTCCTAGTGTTTGAACTTGGCACACAGTTCTCCTGGGTTACAATTGACTTGTCACTGTTATTTTTACAACCCTCTAGCAGATCAACAGGCTTGTCATCATCCCTTGAGGCCAGCCTCACCCTGTTTAGAGCAAAGCCTGAGGCTTCACCTGCAAAAATCAGCTGGTTGCAGTAGAGGGACCCTCAGACCATCTCCAACTGAGTGAAAAAAAAGAAAACCAAACAAGCTGAGCTTTTCCTTGCATGCTCTGCAGCATTTTGGAGAGACGGGAGCACAGCCTGTGCAGTCCTGCCAGCCTCTGCCCTGCTCCGACTTCACTCTTTTCCCAGAGAAGCAGCCTGGCTGGCAGCAGCTCTGGTTTTCTTGCTGGGAATCCCACTTGATTAAGGCTGCACCCTCCAAGGCTGCATCCAAGAGTGATGTTTTCTCCTACTGTAAGCTGCTTCTAGCAGACTCAAATTCACCCTCTGTTGCCTCTGTAGCCTGGCATGTTTTTCTGAGTAACACCAGCATTTGCAGGAAGATACAGCTAGGTAGTTTTAAAGCATGCTGTATAGGTTTTTGTAACTCTTAGGAAAATTACGGTATATTTAAAACAAAGACAAAAACTGGCCCAAAGATGATGATAATCTCTGCCTTTTGATACAGTTTATTCCTCAGTAACTCAGCTGGTGACCTATGGAAACGAAAGACTTCCAGAAGAGCCTCTGTCCATCAGCCCATTTTTCTTCTGTGCTCCCCAGTGCTACCACTCATTCCAGAATAATCATATGGGGTTGGGCAGCTATCTTCAGGAACTAGATCAGAAGATGAAGGGGCTTCCCAGCACACCACAAATTTATGAAGTATATCATCTTCCCCAGATTATCCACACAGTAAAAAAAAGTATTAAAAATCCAACCCCAGAACAGTTCAGCTGCTCTGGATATTTCAGAAGAGATCTGTAGCTGCTTGTGTGGAGAGCTGGCAGCTATGCCACAGGGCCAGTTAAAATTAAGGACATTTGCACTGCATCTGCCATGGCTTTGGCATGATGGTGTCTTGCAAGGACTGAGCATTCCTACCTGAGGCTCATTTTGTTTGTCACTCTTGTCCCAGGTGGCTGTACCGGACGTGGCTGAAGCAGCAAATGGGGCAGATATTTTAGTGTTTGTCCTGCCACATCAATTTATCGGACGAATCTGTGAGCAGATTGCAGGACAGATAAAACCTGGGACATTTGGGATTTCCCTGATCAAGGTAAGTTGTTGCCTCCACAGTACCCAGTCAATGTGGAGTAAATAAACAGCTCCAACTTAATGGCAGGAGCTGCAGCACTCAGTTGCACACTCTACATAAACATGAGCATTTCTTTCTGCAAGAGTTAGAACTTGCCCAGCTCTGCCAGCCCTTCTGCTGCTCTCGTGGCTGTGGAGAGGGAAGGATGGGGCAACTCTCCAGGCTAAGAGTATCTGTCTTTGCCAGTCATGTTTAGCCTGGATCAGTTCCCACTTGGACCAGCATGGAGGTGAAAATGGGCAGAGGAAGGGATACGTAAAGCTGGCACTGCTGCCAGAAAAAATACTCTGAGACTACTCAGTTAACTCCTGAGAACTCAAGTCAAAGTGCCTCTTCCAAGTACATGCTAAAGCTGTTCTTGGCAGCATTAAAATGGCATAATAACGCTAATGATTTTGCAAAGCTGAAGCAATTTCAACCTGGCATGAACTGAGGAATCTCTTTTTAAGGTTAGAGAGGTACCAGATTATCGTAATCTTAAAAGGAATTAGTATTTTAAGAGAATGTCAAACTAAAAGCCAGAGGCAAAGCTTTGAATACAGTCTTACCACTTTTTTTTTTTTTTTTTGACTGCATTACATGAAATATCCCACTTAAAATGTAATGAAAGAAATGTAATTCAAGTTTTCGGACTTCAGTATCAGCTCTTCCCCTCTACAGAAATTATCTCATAAGCAGCAGTAAGGAGAAGAGAGGAAGGTGGGAGAAGAAGGAAATTTCTGCAAATTTAGCTTAAAAAAACCCAAGACAGTTCAGTAGACTCCTTAACACTCAAAAAGCACTCTGATTAATACTTAGATCTTGCAAAAAAAAACCCCATTTCTAATAGACCTAATTTTAAATGTCTGATCCTGTACTACAGAAATTTAACTGAAAGAAAGAATACAACATCAAAGAAAGCAAGCCTCAGAACAGCAGCAGTTGATGGGAGGCCTCTTCCAGGATTACCTTGACCATCAACCCTTCTCCCTGAGCTTGTCTTGAATTTGCAGTTACCAAAGTACAAACCCAAAGCATTTGTATTAATGGCTATCACTAGTGATTATAAGACCCTTTTTTTTCAATTAAAACCCGAGAGCTGCAGGCAATAGAACACCTTCTGCTTTACCAGTGCTCTGCTGCTGTCATTTCCCTGTTCTAATACCCTGGCTTTAACTACTTTTCAGGGGATTGATGAGGGTCCTGATGGCCTGAAGCTCATCTCTGACCTCATTCGAGAGCAACTGAAAATAGAGATCAGTGTGCTGATGGGGGCCAACATAGCCAAAGAAGTGGCTGATGAGCAGTTCTGTGAAACCACCATTGGTAATTATTGCAAAGAGCCAATTAGAGCTGGGGTTTAAAGTCACCTGTGGCAGGATAACTCCTGGAAGAAGCCAGGGGATGTGTCTGGTCCTGGGTGGTTCCCGAGTGGAGCAGTGCCTGCTGAGCTTCTTCAGGGAGCCAGGATTATTTCCAGAGAGTTCAATGCTGAAGGAATCAGATTCAAACTGACAGTGGGTTTCAGTGCTGAGAGCTAATTTAATCCATTGAAAATATCACATCTTAATCCTGGTTCTGTAGGAGTTGGCAAGAGCCACCTTTTGTGTCTGTAGAGCTCAACATGGAGTACATCAGCAGTTGATACACAATACCGTCTAGATAAAGAAGTGTAACCAGAAGCTCCTATGTGCTCACACTCCCAGAGATGTATTTCTTCATCTTAAAATTTCTTTATTTGGAAAAGAAAACCCAGTAACATTCTGTTCCTCTCTCCTATTTGGACTGCTTGCCAAGACACAGCCTCAGATCCTCCCAAGACTGAGTCTGACCTGATTTGGAAAGTTCATCCAGTAGTTTTTAAAACTCAGAGATTTTTAAAGTTACATCCTTTCACAGCTAGGAAAGGCAAAAGAAAAATAAATTGTGTTGCAGTAATGTTCCATTGCCTTGCAGATATTACAGTAATGGTGCAAACTGTACCAGCTGGGCATTTGTTACTGAAAGAGCAACTAGGCACAAATAGGACTAGACATGATTAGGAGAGTTGAGCTATATTAATTCTCCTGGGGAGAATTTCACTTCTGCTGGCCTGGTTTGAAGTCATGATGTGATGACTGTGCAAAGAGCTTTGCCCCTTACTTTTGTCCCCATGGAAAGCCATGAACCCAGAAACAGCTGCCTCAAAGAGAATTGTCATTGTGAAAAACAAGAAACCTAAAGTTTCTCATGAGATGGTGAGAAACATCCCAGCTACCAGAGTGTGGTGCCCTAGGCTAGTAGAACTCACAGCTGAGCTCCCCCTGATGGAAACCAAGCTACCTTGTACAAAACTCAAGTGGAACTCTATTCAAAGGTCTTTGCCCAGCTGGCCATGGGCTCTCTGGGTCAAGGCAAACCTCAGTTCCCTTAGCACTAAGGGCTCTCCTTGGCTGAGCACTGTTACCTGATACATGACCTCTGCAGAATTGGTAGGAAAAAGGTTTTAGCAGTGCCAACCTTCAATGTCATCATCTGTGGATCCCCCTGTAAACTGGGACTTTGCCCCTGTTAACTGGGCAATAGTCATTTGTGCGCCCTCACAGATAGTACTTAGCAGTGACATGGGTTTACACTTTCAAAGCAGAAATTATACCATTGCCCTGCAGGAAACGTTTTGTAAATAATGTCTTGTGTAAGGTCTGTGGCTGTTCAAGCTTTCTCAGGCAGAAAGATTTATTAGGGGTTATCTACTTTTAAGCTCTTTAAAGTGTCATTAAGCAATGTTGATGAATGCCCTGGAGTTGTCTGCCCTTAACACTGGCATCCAGCAGCAGAAACTGCTGTTGCACAGATCTCTGGTTTAGCAGCATCTTGGGACTGGGATCACAAAAGCTGAAGTAAGCCCCTAGAACCTTATTTCAGGTTAATTGTGTGCACTCTGAAACATTGTAAAAGTGCTCTTTCATTCTTTCTTCCCACAGGCTGCAAAAATGAAACACAAGGGGAAATCTTCAAAGAATTAATGCAGACCCCCAATTTCAGGATTACTGTGGTGCTTGACTCTGATACAGTGGAGCTTTGTGGAGCCTTAAAAGTGAGTGTTTTCAAGCCCATATGTTTTAATAGGGCCAAATTCTAACCTCACCTGAGTCTTCTGTAAGCCACGGGGTCCAATTTGAGTCCTGTCACAATGTGAGTGAATGAGTCCAGACAAGATGCATCATTCATGAGCCAGTTTTCCAACCTGGAAAATAAACCTGGGAAATAAATTTTCCAACCTGAGAAATAGATTTCCCCAAAAAAGGGGAAATTCATTTAAAAATTAGCTTCAGGCAAGGCATTTCAAAATACTTGTATTTTTACCTTTATCTTACCAGAGGCATGTCTGTTTTTGAGAGCAGAGTTTAGTCCACTGTTTTTTTGTCTGCGAGCACACGAAACAAAGACTCTCACTACATAGAGTAGCTCCACTAATAATTATGTCCATGGTTTAAGTACTAACCTGCTAGAAAATTCACATCAGAAGTGATGCTCTGTGTTGGCAGCATGTCTGTGTGGCATTCAGCAATGCCCACAGAGAGATCAGATCCCAGGTGGGATCAGAAATGACACCAGAGTCACCAAGTTTCCAATGAGGGGACAACTGTGTGAGTTTCTGAGTTTGCTTTTATATGAATTGGAAGTGACTTCAGCCTGTGATCCTTTTTCTTCTTTACACATTTAGTCATTTATACTTCAATAATTCACCTTTCCATGGAGGAGGTGGATGACTGTTGAGGAAAGACTTGGTCCTGTTTAACTTCACATACAAAAATAAAATTTCTTGACATACAAAACCAAACCCTGCAGATTTTGCTTTTGGCCACAGAGCAGAACTGGGGGCAGGAACAGATGGGAGAGAGGTTTTTTCTGTTTTGTGATAAATCATTGCACTTCTTGAAGTCATTGGTTTGGTTTTGCCTCTGCTAAAAAAACCTCAAAAATTAAACATGTGCACTGAGGTACATACATGTCTGGAGCAAACATACCCATGGTAGCACTAGGTGGCATATTACCCATACACTGAACTACATTTATGTAGGGACTTACTTAGGAGCTGGGAATTGGAAGGTGGGAAGGGAAGCATGCTGAAAAATGGTGAGGAGTTATGAAGATGTTTAGGATCTTGAGAGATTTGTTTAGAGCTGTAGACAAGGGCAGTTCTACTGATATTTGTAGGTAAGCCCAAAATTTGATCTACTGCAGCATCTTCATAGAATCCATGCCGGCTCAAATCAGATACCCACAAAGAAACCTAGAAAGGTTTGTCTCTGTGTGGGATATTTTAAATAGTTAAACAGAAAAGTGAGTGAGATCCAACATGGAACTAACGGGAAAACAAAACACTGATTGCATATACGCTATGTGATTGTAATATTAGTATATAAAACACTGCTTTGGTTTTTGCCCATGGGAGTAAAAATAGATACTTAATAATAGTCTTCTAAAAGTCCAGTGACTTCTGTTCAACATTATCTGACCTGTTTCTTCATACGATAAACTCCTGGCCATTGGAAATCGACCCTTGTTCTGATGGAGGTGGATTTGTGGGGTTTCCTTGGAGCTCGGTGCACGCTGATGAGCTGCACACCTTGGCTGACCTTTTCCTTCCCTCCCCTGTATTTTGCACTGGCCCATTTTTAGAACATCGTGGCGGTGGGCGCGGGGTTCTGCGATGGACTGAGTTTCGGTGACAACACCAAGGCAGCCGTGATACGCCTGGGCCTCATGGAGATGGTGGCCTTTGCCAAGATGTTCTGCAAGGGACCAGTATCAATAGCCACCTTCTTGGAAAGCTGTGGGGTTGCTGATCTCATCACCACCTGCTATGGGGGACGCAACAGAAAAGTAGCGGAAGCCTTTGCTCGCACAGGAAAAGTAAGAAGCATTTTGAAATATTTTATGCTAATGCATGAAGAAGTCCTGTTTTACAAAGGCATCATTAATTGTTTATCTTCATGATAACTGCTGGTATCACAGCAGTATCCCCTCTGACCCAAGTAATCAGTCTTCTCTCTTCTAGTCCATTGAGGAGCTGGAAAATGAGATGCTGAATGGACAAAAGCTGCAAGGTCCTCAGACCTCAGCCGAAGTCTACAAAATTCTGAAACAGAAAAATATGCTCCATAAGTAAGTGCTTTGATTTAAAAAACAACAAAATCAACAACAAATTATGAGTGATTCATAACCTCCTTAACAGTACTTGTGTTTAATTATCTCATTCATTTCTGCAACAACAGCTTTCTACATCTTGGGCCACTGCTAGAGCCTGGCTTGACTCCTCATTGCCAGGGTCAGTTGAATAGGATAAGGGCTGAGCAGTGTTAGAAGAAACAAGTCATAGACAGAGAGTGGGTTCAGGGGATACTGTTAGTGCCTAATAGAAGACAGAGTAATGTGAGATCACATATTGGAACAGCAGGGAAAACAATCACAGAATATTCTGAGTTGGGAGGGACCCACAGAGATCACCACCAACTCGTAAGTGAATGGCACATACACAGGAAACAAAATATAATGTAAAGAAGCCTCCCAGACGTCCTCATCCTCCCAGTAAGATTTAACCCCATACACAGAATCATCTTGCAGACATAATTTATGGGTGAAAGCGTTTCTTATTCTCAGTATACCACCATTGCAGCTTGCAGCAGTCCTGCTCTCAGTGCAAACTTGAACTTGATTATCTCGGTACAAATTTCAGGATCCTAATCTAAGATTTTTACATGCAAGGAACAGGTAAGGTGTGCTGACATCAATGCTTTAGTGCTACAAATACTGCTGTGGTAAAAAGTGCCTCTAATGCCTTGGGATGATGTAAGATTATTTATAATTTGAAACCTTTGCCTCAATTTACACAACAGAGCTAAACTTCCCTCCATCCCATTTCCTCTCATACATTAGCAGTACTGAGCGGTCAACACTGCTAAACAAATCCTTAAAAACTTACTAGAATTGGAACAGATACAGAAGATTCAAGTGGCATTATCTTTCAAAAATGAGAGACAAAGGAAAGCCCATTTTGACAGCAGCTTTAAATCACAGTTTGACCTAATAATTATCCTATAATTGCACTTTGTTACCTGCTCAGCTCCGAGTCATTCAGTGGACTCATTTTTTACCACATAATGACTAAGACAGCTTGTAAAAGGAGAAGAATCCTTTAAGCCAAAAAAGAAAATCGTTAGACATTTTCATTCTTTTTAGTACTTTGGATGTTAGTAATGCCTGCAAATAATATATTCATTTTGCACACAGCAGGAAAAGAGGATATGCAATTCAAAATGGTTCTCAAATAAAAATACTGGATAGGTATTTTGTTTCCAAAACAGCTTTTCTCTGCTATCACTCCCATGATTTTCCCCTCTTTAGCTCCTCTTCTTCGCCCAGTAGCCTTCCAGTAAAAGCAGCCCCAAGCTAAAATTATATTGTAGAGACAAAATTTTTCCACTTTCAACAGAACAAAACAATTCTTTCTGTTAAAATGGAAGAGAGATATTCATATAAACGTTAAAAACCATTTTAATTCCTACATGCTTCTTTCAGGTTTCCATTATTTACAACCATCTACAAGATCTGCTACGAGGGTCGATCAATCCAGGATTTCATCATGTGCCTGCAGAACCACCCAGAGCACATGTAGAGGTCCCTTCTCCTCACCTGGCTGAATTCTCACCTTCCTGGGACTTCTGTCCACTCCACCGCAATTGAAGTAGAGAAACAGGTTGTGTGACACTTGCTGTAAAAGCAGCAAAGAATGTCTTTCATTCCCCTTGTCCTGGGGGTAAAAAAATCTGCCTTTCAACATTATACCTAAGGAATAGGAAAAAATGTAAAACCTAACAGTATTTCATCTGAATTAGTATTTCCCTATAATTATTTTCTTGTTGACTGAAAAGAGTTTCTCTTGTAATTTCTACAACAGAGCTAAATAGCTCATGTAAAACTCAACATTTTGCCTACAGTTACTTACAGAATGGCACAAAACATAGAAAAATCAAAGAACTCATTCAAGCAGATAAATTATAGTTTAAAAAAAATCCAAGAGCAGTTAGATACAATCACATGGGCAAATACTAGATTTCCATAATTCCCCTGAAACACAAATAATATTTTGTATTTTGGGACATTTAGGCCTTCCTTGATTTTGTTTTGCAGTATAAGCTTCTTTGGAAAAATAGGTACTATTGCTGTGCTCAGACACACCTGAATGTTCATCAGATGTATAAATGAAACAGTTTAAGGGGTAGGGGAAAGGAAAAGGGGTTTGGATGGGCATATTGTTTGTTTCAAATCTGGGACACTAGGAATCCTCAGGAGTAATCTGACCTTGATTAAATTTACTGCATTTCTTTCAAATACAGAAAAAAGTTCTGGAATAAGGAAAGACAATTTTGTTAGCATCAGATTTTCTCAGCAAGTCCTCATCATTAATTGGTACCAGCTGAGAGGGGAGACGTGGAGGTTGGCAGGGAGGTGTACCCAGGGCTCAGCTTGCAGCTTGTGCACTTGCCGATATTTTGAAGGGGCAACCAGTAACAGTGACAAACCCTCTGTGATACTTGACTTTTTATACGCGCATGGGAACGACCGCTAGGGACACACAGAACTCCTGCAAACAGGCATTTCCCACCCGGCTGCATTTCAGCTGCACCAGGGAACTCCACTGGTCTGGCACCAGTGCAGCTGCCCGTGCCTTTCCAGACTGCACAGTCGTGTCCTGATCCTGATCAAGCAGCACATCTGACACTCCAGGAGAGAGATCTCCATCTGCTTCTGAATTTTACACACAAACTGGGTTCACAGACCAGGGTTTTTTTATTGTGCTACCAGTGGCATAAATTTTAGAAATATTGAAGTTTTTAAACCTTATAGCTGTTCTTAGGTAACTTTACATACCTGATGGTTTTCAGAGTTAAAACCACCTACAAAATGAACAGTGGCACATTTTATAAGCCTTAATCCCCCTTTGAAATACTCCTATTTTGAGAGAAGGCAAACAAAAAGGAAGAGTAACCTACTTTTGCTGTGCTTTATCAGATTTTCTGAAATAGCAGAGAGGAAGTTTTTTAAATCTATGTATTCATTGTCATATTGCTTAGAGGGAAAAAATGAGCTAATTATAAAATAATTTCAACTAATTTTAGAGGAATGATAGGTCTTTCACATTTACCAGAGTAATATATATATTATAATGTATTATAATTACTAATATATTGAAAAAATCTCAGTCTCACAGCTAGCAAAGCTAGCTCAGGTACCAAAACCAGTGGCTGCAGCAGCCCTGATCCTGCTGAACAGCAGCAAGGGTAGCTCAGCTCCTCCTGCTCAGACTCCAGTCACACCCAACAACTCGGGGCTCTGCAGAGCAACACCATCATTCCTGCCACTGAAATGGGAATCATGGCCAAATCCTTCACACAAAGCAGGGAATTTATGATCTCCAAGTTCAAGTGGAAAAATACTTAGACATTGCAGAGTTTTGAAATATCCAATACATGAGGATGGGATAGAGAATTCAGGAACCTCCTGCCTTCACCATCAGGCTGAATTTCTGATAAGTCATGTATGAGCTAATAATAACATAGAATATTTTACATTCAAAGTGTATCAAATAACAGTTTAATAAAGTGATCAATATGCAGACTTGATGTAATTTAATTTTTCAACATTTTTACAAAATCAATGACTGCAGTAGTAGTGGTCCTTTATTGCACTTACTCTTGCAGTTAATCACCATCAGCTCTCAAAGAAAAGGACAAGAAGCATTAATATTCTACAGATATTTTATTGAAGAACAGTTTTTTCTTCTGTTGCATGACATACCTTTTTTAAACAGTAAAATACGGAAATTTTTACTCCATAAGTAACACAAATTAGCCCTTGTATCTCAGTCCAGCCAAATCCTGTGTAAAATAGTTAGTTCTATATTTACATTCTATACCAAAATAGGAAACACATAGTCAAGGTCAGCCAGTCCTCTCAAAACAGTTGTTTTATCTCCAGGTAAGCTTCACATTAAAAAGGCAACACTTGCACTTTGGAAGTCTGGTAGTGTAAGATCATGTTACTCAGTGCACAAACAGCCCCAGATCCTGAAGAGCAGTACATACTGGGCACCCACGCATCCAGACAAGCTAAAAACAGGGGTTCAGTCTTGCAGGGAAAACATCTTGAGCTGCTCAGCTGGCTGAGAGTCACTCCTTGGAAATGTGGGGAAGGAAGGATGTACACCTCCCTCTCTACTGAATATCATCAAGCAGAAAGATTTGCAGGACAGATGATTTTAAAAAAACCTGGCCCTCATAAGGGATTGTGGATATATCTGCTCTCAGACATCAGTCTCCCCCATTTATTAGTGCTCAGCAGAAAGAATGAGCTGCGTTGGACTGACAGTCAATTAATGGGGGATAAAATCCTCTTTCAGTAATTAACCTACATCAAGGGCTGTGACAGTATCCCAAGACCTCAACTCATTTCAGGAGAAATGAATTGCTGCTTTTCAATGTGATTTTACTTAGTGCATTCTGCAGCCAAAAGCTATCCTTCCTCCTTCTAACTGCAACACCAGAAAAAATGTTCCTAAAATATGACTTGCTTCAACTTCTAATTGAAATTATTTGAACTATTGGGATAAAAAAGACTGCAAGACTAATTTACTTCCCTAAGCAAACATGGAATATTTTAAAAAAATTATAAAGTTAAAACTGTGGACACTATACACTGAAAATGTTTCTGTTACAGATAAGCAAACTCATGCATCTCACCACAACTTCCGGGGTTCCTGCTGCCCAGTCTTCTCTGGTGGAAACCCAAAGGCTTAAATGGGCTGTATTTCCAAGTTTTCACACTTGAGAGATGCAGTGGGAAGGACTGATCGATCATGTGTGGTCAGGACACCTAACACAGCAAACTTTGCATTTATTTAAAAGAATTCTGAATTTTATGGCAGAAACTACACTTAAGGCTACATAGCTGATCTGCTTAAGCTACAATTTTAGCTGTGTTCTATACTCAAAAATGGCTTATGCTTCCTACTGTAGTAGTTTTTCTCTTAAAAACCTGAGACACGATTTTACTTAATTCATGTTAAGATCTGGAAGTTCACAGCAGGCTAAAAGCTTAACACAAAGACAAACAGAACTGAGGTAGTCAGCTTTACTCAAATATTCTGTATGACAGCTACCAATTCATTGCCACTTTAAGATGACACATTCCTTGGCAGTCCTGACAAGGCTACAGCTGCTAGCAGCTGCTAACCCACTGGTGGGATAGAAGATGTTGCATTTTTCTGACTAAAGTACCTTCCACGCCCAACTCCCCAAAGTCACGTCCAGTTCTGCAGTTCACAGGCAGCTGAAGGGCTGCACGACAAAGAAATTACAACTGAAATCTCAGATTAGTAAGGCAGCAGCAGTTTTACTTCACTGGATTTACTGATGCAGCTACTTAGCAGGTACTGGTGAACCTGACTACAAAAGCTCCAAAGGGCCGATAGATTTTTCCCTGTCAATACATCCCCTTTCTTTAATTAATGCATACAATTCAGAAATAGGTAAGCATCAACTTTCTAAGCCGTCTTTCAGTTAATTCTCAGGAAGAGAGATTAAAAGAAGAAAAGCCCTCAAGATAAACAACTGTGTAGAAGATAAAAATATTCAATTAAATATGACAAATCTCACACTTAGACAGACAGGAGACCAGCATATCAAATACTGAGCACAATAAATTAACACCAGTTAAAAAGTTTAACAGTTAAAAAGTTAACCAGAAAGTTCAGACAGTGCAAACATTTCACAGTAAGAAAAAATAACCAGTAATTTCTTTTCAAGTATCAAAAGCATTGTTGTTGAGTGATACCATTTCAACTGTATTATTGCACAACAGACAAAAAATACAATATCAGCCTCCGGGACCCAAGATGTATTCTCAAACCTTAATGTTTTCCAGGTATCAGTTTACATTGACTGTTTTGTGGAAATAACAGAAGTGTTCACTAATCAATCAGAGCGTTTCATAATTCAATTTGTACAATTTTAAAGCATTTGAGTCCTGACTTGTATTGCTTCCCCGAGACACTGATTTAAGGCTAGCCTAGGCCTTGTGTAACTCACAGAAAGCTTAACCTGCAGTTAAGGAGAACCAGCCCAGTGCAGGGTGCTCTCAAACTGTGATGTCTTCAGACAGTTTAAGGTTGCACCTTACTTGCCTCAGCAGTGTCATAAGAGTTTCCTTAATTAAAAAAACCAAACAATAAAATCAAATCCAGTAGGCACAAAGAATTTCTTACTATCATGATGGAAGTCTTAATATTACAGTATAATTGTAGCTGAAGTTTTACTCCATCTCCCTACCTTCCATTTAGGAAAGGGATCCAGTCAATGACAATTATTATATCACAGGACATTTAAAAAGCAGAGTAACATCATCTTTCTCCCTATATCTGCATCTTTTAGTGCACTGAGCATGTCTGCTCCCTTAAATTTAACACTTTCCAGGAGTGAAAACTGTCCTAAAAGGACAGACAGTGGACTGAACCACAGAGAGTTTCTTCACTTCTGAACAGGATTATTTGTTACACATTATAGTCAGAAATAAATAAAAACATCCTTACAAGGGTCCTATAGAGCAGCTGTCCTTATTTGACCGATTTTACTCATTCCCTTCCTCATATATTTTGTCATCAAGTGATTAATTTTGCAGCAAGGTGTGCCCTCATGTGGCTCAAACCATCTGATTCTCAACTCAAATACTCAAATAATTCATAGTATTTACATGTCCAAGAATTCCTTACACATTCAATATAGTTTTTGGTCTAGAGACATCAGCATGATCCTGTAAAATTATAGCTGCCATTGCTACTGGTTTGCTCTTCAATAAGAAGTGAGAACATCTGCAGAAATGTTCATACTAGTTTTGAAACAATAATGCCATTAGTCATTATTTGAGAAACAAACCAACAAAATAAAAAATAAATGTAAATCATATCCTGAATTTACAGTCTGAGTATCAGTACTGAAATGCATTTGCCTAGCAAACTCTTGAGAATTTTTAAACATTATGTATCAAATTTCATAGTAGAAGGGGCACATGCTAAATGAAAATGGGGTTTCTAGACAGTTGCCCTGGTTACTAGTCTGAAATTCCATTTTGTGCATGTAGGAAGATATAATAAACCCCAAGAATTACCTGCTTTACCTAGTATGAATTCTGAGGGGGCTCAAAGCTGCAGAATCCAGTTATGGAGGCAACTGCCAACCACTGGTTTATCCCATTGCATTCTTTCCTCCCCCATAAATTGTAGGAATTGACAAAACAAATTACCAGCCTCTTTAGGCCTGGGTTATCAGCAGTGATGACAACTGATTTTTACATGGCTTTTGACTAAACCACTGAGGTATATTTCCAGTTTAAGGATGCTTTGCTACCAATCACGCAACAGACAAAAAAAAAAAAACAGCCCTCAGTTCTATTACAGAAGAGTTCCCATTTCAGATCTTGACTGAGCTGCCAGATAGTCAAACACAGTTGGCAAAGTGGATCTTGTTACTGTGTCAAAAAAACCATAAGTTGCAATTCAGGAAAATACTGGCACTTATTGAGATGACAAGGGAAATTTTCCTCCTCTCAAACCTCTGCCTGCTTTCGTCAGCACCTCCCTGACTACTGTGTGCAGCAATACCTGCCAGGGAAGATGAGGTTCAGCAGGACAGAGCTGCCTGTAGAGACAAAACCTCTGTGCTCTACAGTAAGGAGTGCAGCACGATGGGTATTATCTCAGAACTTCTTCTTGCCCCAAGCCCAAGTCTATGCGCAGAGAAACAATCCTGTTAGCAGGGGAACTAAGTTGGCCACCAGCAGCCAAAGGGTTACAACCAGGCTGGATGAGCAGGAGCATAAGTCTAAAATTTAAAAATTAAAAAAAAAAAGGTAAATTTTACATTTAAAGACAAGATAAAATAACAAAGAACACTAAAAACCACCAAAGAGTTAAAACCAACTTCTTGACAAAGCATTAACTAGTATTTAAGCTTTTTACTTTCCTCAGAAAGAAAACTGGCCCTGATCTTTCTGCATTACAACATGAACATTATCAATAGGAGGTTATACAAGTGAGAACTCCCTTTCCACCAAGGTGATAATTTTAAAGATTATAATAATGATATGGCCTTCAAAACACAGGTCAGATTTCCTGGTAAGTTCCCAGGCTAAAGCTAGATTTCTGGGATGATTACCAGAAGGAGACATGAAACGAAGGTGTTACGTTTCAGACACATTTCTCCTGTGTTAGTCATTATTCTGCATGACTGCACAGCAAAAAGCAGGGCACCTTTGCCATTTTCCTTTACCTCCTACACCTGGGATCTTAAAATAGCCATAGCCTTCCTTCCCTGTTCCTGACAGTCAGAGCTGACACAAATCTTTGACGCTTTCAGATATTTAATACAGAAGTTTCACTTCAGCAAGAAAAGGCAACCTACCAATGGGTGCAGTTCTTGTTAAGTTAGAAGCTGGAGGATCCCTCTCTGGGGGACAGGAGTCACAGAAGTCCAAGCAGGCTGGGCAAATCAGATTGCCAACGTGTATCCAGCCATTCATCTGAATGCTCACAGTCAACACCTGGCCTGAGCGGCTGCACAAGTACACAGTGTCCTTGACCCACACATGCAGCCCTTGTGGAGAACAAGAAACCTTAAAATAAAAGAGTCAAGTCTGTATTACGATTTATCAGAAGCACAGATTACCTGCAGGCATTTTAATGCAATCTGAACAACTACAAGATTCAGGAATGCTTTAAAAACACCGACTATACTCTTTTTGTGCAATTATGCAGATCACCAGCTGAGAATAAGTAAAACTTGGCTTCTGCTAATAACTGCTTTTGTAGAGTTGTGCAGTTGTGACACCCCAAATGAGACAGTCCCAAAGAAAATAAGAATAATGAGAAATAAGTGACATGTACACAGTGCTTTTCACCTCTGAAAAATCAGAGTGACTAATTAATATTAAGCTTCAACAACAGAACATTTCATAGAAGTATTCCTTCTTAGCTGAGGATGAAGTGTCATGGGGTAAGACAGATGATGTCCCTAGTGAGACTGGACGCCATCCCAGCAGTCACACACTTACCTTACCTAAATTACAGGCTTATGGTTGGGAGATTGTTTTCCAAGGATGTTATATGAGCTATAGATTACAATGTCCAGAATGCAGGTGCAAAGTTCTAACAGTCACAACCTACATTTTAAGCCTGACTTTTCCCTTTAGGGTTATTAAAAAACAAAATCCACCAAAAAACAATAGATACTTACTTGATAACATCCACTACCCCAGTCAGGGTAACTGAGTTTCCTCCTGCACTGTTCCATAACAAAAGCAGATTTCTGAATCAGACACACAGAGTTTGGTCCATATTTCTCTGCACCATAGTTTTTGGTAGGATCTAAGGTAGAAGGAATATACTGAATTACAACTTAACCAGAGGAACAGAAAGCACACATCAATTTAAAAGACTATCTAATCAATGTCCCCACATGCAATTCAAGGTTTAGTTTTCGAATATTTCAGACCCTGAATTATTATCAATTTGGGAATTATACCATCTTGAAAATAATGTGGGAAGAAACACAAGATTTAAGAAACAAACAAAATATTCATCTAACCATCAAAAATCCCCAACAAGCAAGCACTTTCCATCCGAGCTATGTGGTTATGTTTGCCCTCAGGGAATGTCAGCTGTGATTGCTGGCTTGAGGGCAGAGGGTGTTTGTTTTTGAGACAGCTGCTCACTCAGGTAATAACCTACAGCATTCTGGAGCTCTGCAATACTGAACATCCATGCATTACACTAGGAGACAAGCTCATGTTCTGGTAACTTACAAAAACCCTGGCCTTGAACAAAAAACCTACAAAGGTAAAAACTGCAATTATGTTTCAGAGATTCAATAAACAACCCCCCTGCCATCCTTTGTCTTGTATTTGGATCATTTGAGGCAAGTAGTTGCTCATTCCTTATGCAATTCCTGCATTAGATACCTGAGTTTGCCTCAGGTGTACAGAATAGTTGTGCTATGCTTCTTACCACAGCACAGTGTTTACACAGCTGGTGGTGTGAGACTTCATGAGTGAAAAACTTCACATGCAATTTGTTTGATTATGCAGCAAGTCCATTCCAAGTTAACAAACGCAATCTCTGCAATACCACCCTGAAGTCCTGAATACTGACCTGGCTGGTTTTCAATTATTCTACAGTCTGAACTGCGTTGAAATTCACCACTTAAATGCCAGCTGAATTCCTGACTAAAGGGACAATAGTCAGCAATTTCTACTGAGCCACCATAGTAAGGCAATTCTTCTGCTGGTACTCCATTAAGATTGTCAAAGTACTGCAAAACAAAATACAGTAGTGAAACATTTTGTACAGAGGCAAGTGTACAGCTGGTTTTTAATGGATCAAATCACTACAGCTGCAAGAACATCAGCTGTTACTACTCAGGAATGCTATTAACAGCACCTTACAACACCCATGAACCAGATAAGCCAGAAGTATTTAAGAACACCTAAATAATGCAGAAATTCATATCTGCATGTATCACTCCCAACTTCTGCCCCTGATTCCCCTCTTTGTAATAATTTCACTCTTTGCGATGTAAACAGAAGACATTTCTTGGTGTGCAGTGACAAAGGGCAGAAGACTGGGGCAAGAAATCCCTCAAACAAAGCATTTTGGAGGATTTCTGTTACACAGCAACATTTCTACCTGGTATTTGGCTAGTCAGCCAAGCAACATAATTTTCTTTTTTTAAGATCAGAAGGGGTTTTTATCAGCCTTCAGACTCCTTGTAATAAACTAAGGAGACATTTTTTGCAGATCTACTGTCACCTGATAGTTCAGAAGAAAAAAAACTGAAACAAATATAATCATCAGGCAGCTAAGTTCAACAATGAAAACGCTTCAGTTATTTGTCAAGTAGGATCCATTATACCTGATATTCCTGAGGTAACTGCTTTGGAAACTTCTGCAAATTGCACACTGCTACTGCTCTTTGGTCCTGTCTGCAGGTTAACTGCAAAGGATTACTCCTCAAAGTGTCGCAGTATGGACTGATTAATTGCTTCCTCAAAAATAAAAAGCAAACAAACAAAAACAAAATAAAAATCACATCAGGTCAATTAAATTGCTTTACATAAGCAGCCTGTCAAGACTGTTTGCTCCCATTCTCCCCTAGACTCAGTCAATCACACGAAGAAGCACTGACTTCTTCTCTGGAGGCTAGTTTTTCTTATTTGTCTGGTTATGACCTTTCTGATTTAAAGAATATCAAGCCAGCAAACAAAGTTACAATGGATTCACCTATCTAGTTTTAATGACACTTACTTTGTAAACTTTAAAGAAAAAAAAACATACAAGCAAAGCAGGCCCACTAAGCGCATGTGTCCTAGAAATGTATGAGGATTGTAAAGAACAAGGTTGTAAGGAACAAACAAGGCAGGCTGTGTTTTGAAGATGGATATCATCTCCTTCAGAAGCTTTCAGTACAGTCCAGTAATGCAAAATGGCACAGGCTGCATTCCCAATTGACAGGGAGAAAATAAGAAGGCAAACACTTTTAGAGTACCCTGTCCATCCTCTCTGAAGCACAGCCTTCTCATGTAAATGCATTCTACACTGTAAGATGTTTGCCTCTGTATTTATTGTAATTGGGTGGGATGCAGGGCAGCATCTCTTTCATCTCTATTGACCTCTACCTCTTTTTATTGAGTTACATTTGAAGGACAGATGTAAACAAGCATCAGGGTTTCCTCTTTATTTTTAAATTTTCTTAAAAGACTGTATTCTTACTTTTGTCTTTTCTGGTCAATCCAGAATTTGCAGCTCTTCATTACAAAGTCGCAGCCTTTATTGCGTCCCCAGTCTAATTTCTCTGCCATGCTGTAATTTGCTTTATACCATCTGTAAAAGTATTTTGAAATGAGAATATAGTTACTTCAAAAATTACTGTTCTGAATAATAAAACAGCAGTTCAAAGAATTTTATATTATGCTTTAAGGTTTTCAAATTAAGAAAAAGGGAAACTGTGTCCCCCTCTGCCGATAAGAAAATACATTATGATTTCATTATTTTTCAAGTCACAATGAAGTAGAAGAAAATTTCGTGATCAGCAAAGGAACAATGGATACAGAAAGATGAAACCTTAGGCAATTTCAGATTTCTATCTGCAAGAGCTGAAAAAATAATCAATACGTATTGCATGCAATTGAAAGAAGACTTCCATTAAGACAAAAAGTAAATAGATGCTACAAACAGTGCTTTGCATTGCAATGCCTGCCTTTTTAAGGCTAGATTAAGGGGATTTGAAACACATGAACAAAAAGTTACATACAAGGTATGACTCCTTGTCTAATGTAAAGGTAATTATGCTGATCATGTACTCTGCTGCGGAGGGGTAAGTACAAGTGCATCAGTTTGAAATAAAATCAAGTACAATGAAAACCAAACACAAATTAACGAAAACCCACCCTCTCATTCTTAATTCTTACCCTGTGTCTTCCATTAATGCTAAGGTGATCCTGGAAAAGACTCGATTCTGAGTGTGGGATCCAGTCATTGCTTCATTCTGAAAGTTACCAGCTTTGATTGGTAAGCCACTCAAAATCATTATTGTAAGAAAATGCTTCTTATGAAAATGCATTTTATTTCTGGTCTCTTTTAACTATTGACAATCAAATCCCATACTCCTTCAGAAAAAGACTGTACAGAAGCATTTTGATTCTTGTTTACCTCACTGCATAAAACAATGACTAGACAATGTACCTCTGCCAAAAATATCACACAGCACTAAGTTACAAATAAAAATTAGCTTAAATGTTAAGAGGGAAGAATTTCCTTACTTCAGGCAAGGCAAGGTTCTGGAGAAGGCATGACAAAAGCTAAAGCCAGGGCATGGGAATAAAGATGAAGTCAAGGTAATAAATAGAATGATGAAGAAGAATAATGAATAATAACAATAATAGTAATAATAATAATAAATAGAATGAAGAGGCAGAGGGCAACAAAACTCAACTGACTCAAAGAAATACCCCCTTTGCCCTAAAACAGGAGCAAACCTTCTCAAAGGGGTAAATGGCAGACAGGAGTAAGAGACATTTAGCTTTTCAGTAACACTTGATCTCATACTGTGAGATTTAGCAAGAAGGCTAAATGGCAGGTGTATCTAGAAATTGGACATGTAAGTATTTAAGTATCAAGTACTGTTTGTGATGTATTTCAATGAGGTTTGATACTCCTGCATTTTCAAGGCTCCAGTAGGTATCACAATAAACCTAAAAATCAAGGCACAGGGAGCAGACATTGCCACATCCCCTTGCATTCCTAGTATCAGCACAAACCTCCAACAATCTCTTCTCCCAGTGATTGAGCTCAGTACCCATGCCACCTTGATTTTCAAGCTCCATTCCCTCTAGAATTGGACAATTAAAATGTTTTCGAGCTTCTTCCTAGAAAGAAAACATTTCAACACAACTCTCAAAATACTTATACCCACATGCAGCCTTAGTGCTCTATAATTATTTATTAAAAGTATTTTAGCATTTCTGTTTCTACCATTTTGTTTTCTGCTCAGAGGCTAAGCAAGCACCCCAACAGCAAGCCTATCACACTATCTATTCATCTCTTTGAAATAAATGAGCAAAACCAGGGGTAATTAATCCATGTTTACTCTATATACTGTCTTAGATTTAAAACAAAAGGATTATTTGTGGCCAAATGTGATTAACACTGTGACTTATTTCCAAATCAAATTTGTTACACTTGAGCATATGTTCTGTTGGGGGCACAAAGAGAGAGTCTGAGGCGTGGGAAGCAAGAAAGCTTTCCAAAAATCCTTGAGAAATTTCTTTTTAAACATGACAAAATATTAATATTAAAGAAGCAGAACGTGTCTTAAGTCTGTAGGAAAGCATCTAGAGAGTAGGATTAAGGAATTACTTCAACATCAGCCTTGCTTAACCTTTTATAATTTACCTTCCTGTCCCTTCATTTTCTCTTACTATGTCAATTCATTTATTTCATACTGTCTGTCACCCATTTTCTACTTTACTTTAGCTACACCCTCTCAATTACACCATGTTAAATGCACAGGCTTTGGGCCATACTTTCAGGGAAGAGAATTCAGTGTTAGGCTATTACTTCCAAGGATAAGAAACATTTATGAATCAAGAATGTCCTGGCAATCCTGGCATACAAAGCTTGAAAGGTAATTCAGACTTACGACTACCCGAGGTGTCACCAGGAGATGAACAGCATGGCGCAGCATTTTGCCACCACGGATGTCCCACAGCCTCACTGCTTTATGAACAACTTTACTGCTCCACTGATACAAACCTAGGCTGTGAGGAGAAGGTTAGGTTACAAATCCTTCCCACAAAGACAGGTTACTGTGCAAAGATCTCCCTCCATAAGAAACAGAATCATGGATAATCTCTATACTCCCTTAATGCTTTCTAATTTATTATGCAGCATTTCTTCTTTTAAAGACGTGTTTATTATACACATAACTTATTTAACAAAGCAAAGTAAGATTTTAAAAAATATAGTCTATAGACTCAAGGCACATTTTCTATAGTTACCAAGAATGTAAGAAATTAAGTGAAACCCCTCAGTATTGCTATTATAAAGAAAAAAAAAAAAGCTCTCTACCCTTCCATCTCCTAGAATAATATTTTCAATACCAATTAAAAAAAGAAAAAAGAATGCAAACTGCTCATTCTCTAACAAATCAGAAAATTCACACAGCGGATTATACACATTGTCCATTCTGCATAACCATAAATCTTGACTGATATAAATCTTAAATATGAACTGCATTAGACAGCATGGATAAGTATAAGGCTTAACTTCCAGACTTCTGATAAAGGATATCCTGTCTTAGTTTATAGTATATGTGCATAATATAAGTGCTTAATGGCAACGTAAAGAAAGACTAGAGAGTCACCACACACCACTGTTTGAACATTATAAGGGAAAGTCACTCTAATAATGGAATGAAGTTGGATTTTCAACAGGCAAGAATACATCCTAAAAAAGCAACATGAAAACATCCTTCAGTGGGAGTACCAAGAGGTCCAAAGAATATGTAATACCTTTCATTAAAAGGAGGAAGTCCATCTGCGTATCTTGGTGTCAAAGGTTTTCCATCATCATCACGATAAAATGCAAACAGTCCAGCAGAGAAACCCTTTAAGTCAAAAAACAAGCACATGGAAACCTTTGGTAAGACATTCATATACAAAGTAAAACACCAGGAAAGAGTCCCCACACCCACCAGAGACACACTCGAAGTACAGCACTCCAAGGCAATTAACACAAACTGAAGGAGGCAAAGCAAGAGCTTTCCCCCGCCAAACATCTTTCTCTTGGCAACAAGCTGGAGGCATGTGAACAAGCAGGCACCCATTTCAGGGCAATGCTGTATCAACCCTTACCAGTGCATGGATTATCTCGTGTTTCACTGTAGACAACATGCCAACAAATTCCTGAGCTTGCGTTGAAATCATGTTTGGACACAAGTTAGCATATCCTGCTACTGGCCTGGAAAAGAGTTTTTTAAGTTAAATGGGTTTTGGTAAAATACTACAAAATTCAAATTATTATTCATTTGAAGCAGTGGAAAATTTAAAGAAGATACAGACTAATGTAAAAATATGTCCTTCCCAATAATTCCTAAGTATCTGTTAACAACCCAGTGACTTGTTTACTGTTGGGATGGGGATGGGTGAGATGAGGCCAATCAATCTCTATATTCAGTATTCTGTATGAGTGTCAATGACAACAGTGCAAGGGACCAGAAATTTAGATAAGATCCTCGGGAGGTACACAGTCTGTGACAGTGACTACAACCAAAATGGAAACAAAAGCAATATACGTAGGAACTTGCATTCCTTAAGTTTGTGAAATCATGACATTCACCTCAACAGAAACACAACCTTGAGATAAAGTTTAGGCATTAATAGTGGAGGATCAGCTTTGAGTCCTGTGCCTTAACTCTGCAAGTTAAGCACTATTTGATGGGTTTGTGATTTTACATAAATGCAGTGCTTGTCTATCTCAATAATGACTCCTCTTTTGTTATACAACGAAGGCAAACAATCGAATTCCACAGCTGAACAATCAAAAAACTTCAAAGTTCAATCAAAAAGAGAGTTTGCTACGGAGGGAATACTCGCCTGTCCATTTCAGCTTCCAGTTGGCAGTAGGCTGCATATGCAATGATATTTTCATGGCCACACCTGTCAGTGGTGAGAGCACTAACGTAGAGCACGAAGTCAGCATCTCGAACCCCTTCCTGGTCAGGCGCGCCTGTGGGCCTGCGGTGCCAGTCACTGTCATTGTACACCCTGCATTGCTTTACAATGGTCAAAGGGAACAATTACCATACTTCACTTATGGCCAAAATGTTGCGTGACACAATTCAATTAGCTTGGAGACAAGAATAAATCCTTCTGTAAGACAGCAGAAGATAAGAAAATGCCCTACGAAGAACAGTAAACAAAACCAGAGCCAAGGAATAACTTTTAAATGATTAGCTCTTTTGATTTATTAGACATAACCAAGGTGATAGCCTTAAAGCAAAACAAAACAAAAAGCCTGTCAAACTTCCCAGAATTAGTACCCCGTATTTCCTGTAACTTAAAAAAACAATCTTGGCTCACAAAACTATTATACATAAGTAGCAACAGCATTTCTCATATAATCTATCTTTTTTGATGATACAGTTGAAACTTCCAAGTTAAAGAAAGAAAACCAGAAATCTACTGATCACATTCTGGAGCTGAATCAAGAAAACAAGTCTGAAGTATATCTTGCACCATGCTTCTGAGTCAGCGGATAACTTCTTCAAACCAGGTCTTCAAAAATCAACTATTAACTCTGAAATTCCAGCTCACTGCCCAAGGAGAACAACAAAGTGACTAGTGGCATTTTAGCAAGCTCCAGATCTCATCCTCTCCATACAGGCCATTAGAACACAGGCTCAGGAGATAATAACCAGTTCCATATTTTTAATTTAAGTTTTGATTCAACAACATAAACAACAGA
>WBMY01010667.1:303253-370280 GCA_013397315.1 Donacobius atricapilla | reverse complement strand
GGCTTGAGATCCTTCATCAATGCCCAGCATGAGGGACAGTCACTTCCCTGGTCCTGTGGCCACACTATTGCTGAGATTAGCCAGGATGGCACTTGCCTTCTTGGCCATCTGGGCATGGGCTGCTTTATATCCAGCCTCCTCGATGTCAAACAGCACACCCAGTTATTATACACAACGCGGCCCTTTTCCAGCTTCTCAGTCCACAAACACTGCTTAACAGAATATTCCCCAGTTTCTAGCATGGAAATGACCGAAGAAACTTTTACCACCACAACCAGCAGTGACAGAAGGTCTCTGGGTTTTTGTAGCGCTTTATCTTACAACACCTGCTGCTTTCCAAGATGTCCAGGTATAAAGAGGGCCACACAAATACAAAGTGGTGTGTCCTGGCTCTCTAAGCTGCTTGGTGACAGCAGTGGGAGAAGCCAGTGGAGCCCTGGTGCTTTCAGCTAAACCAAGTTGCTCTGGCTGCTGAAGTGTTTTCATGACACAGAAAAGTACCCAAAAAAGCAGAGAAAGAAGTAAAGCGTCCTCACTTTTTCACAGGGAGCAAAAGTGGGAGTGGGTAAAACTGCTTTGCTTTAAGTGGGAATTCATGCAGGACATTCATCTGAAGTGCTGCATGGGCACCTGCTGTGAAAAGTAGAATTTTTTATATCGCAATCTTCAGATACTGTAAACCCTTCTCCTCAGAATAATTTCACCTGGAATTTGTATGTACAAGTCATGTCACTCAGACAATACAAGAAAACCATTTTGTCTTCGAAGTCTTTATTGCATTACTGTAACATATTCAAATGTGAAGCAACACTTCTAAGTGAAGTGTGTTCCTGTTGCAGCTCAGCAATACAGCATAGCTGTCTGAAACTACTTTAGTTAAAACGTGTATATGGCTTTTGATTGTCAGTTTTAAGATTAAAAGAGATTTTAAGATGTGATTAAAAGTAGCGCTGGCAAAGATGTAAAAATGCCATTATTTACTTTTTTAAGAGAATTTCAAAGATTTTCAGCCAGCAGAAAAATTCAGCAAATCAGAATTGTTTAAGCATGTGCACTAAGTTATGCCTCTCTAGTTGACTCTGCAAACTTGTGATTCTACAGAAGAATTAATGCTTCAGTATTGAAAAGAAAAAAAATTAAAAGTCCCCCTTTACAGTCTTGAAAGTAGCAAAAGCAATGACTTTGTGGAAGCTTGAAGTAATGGGGACTGACTATAGACAATTCCCCTAAGAAATGGGCATGAATACAGTAACTTATACCTAAGGAATAACCAAAGCATGCCAGGGTAACAGACATGTAGGTAAGAGGGCTGAAACAATAAATACAAAGTGCATATTCATACTGGAATTATTTTTCTTCCAGACTTTTAGCACCAACAAGGCTGAGTGGATACCTAAGGATGACTGAAAACTCTGCTGGTGGGTGAGGTTATTAGAACCATAGCACTGCCTTGATGGAAAAGACTTTTCAGATTCCCTCCGCACAGAACATTTTAAACAAATCCTCACAAGAAGGTGCCTTGTGGTGACTACCGGAAGGAGGAACACACAGAGATGCTCTGACCTATCCCACACCTCTTACTGCTGGCCACAGGTAAGGCAGAGCAGCTTCCTCTCCTACCACTCCCCTCTGCCTTGTGTAGGAAGAGGTCAGAGCTATTCTCACAGCTCTTGCCTGCATCTCTGCATAACAGAACTTGAAATGTGACTACTGAAATAGCAAGCTCTAAAATATTTGCTTATGTTAGTCCTTCTGTTGATAATTTGAAGACATATTTCAACACATGGATAGACCAATAAAGAAGAAAGCTAGATGTAATAAGAATAAAAAATTTCCCTGTAAATTCTTACATGTAAAAGGCACTAAAATTTTCTAGACTATTAAGATCATGCTAGTGTTTGAAAGTAATGAGGTATTGTGGATATGCCTGAATGTCATTAAATATGACAAACACTGTTGGAAAAAACTCATCATTAACCACGCTGTCGTACAGGTCAGTAGGATCTGCTGGGCTCTTTGGTGGTGGAGCCTTTAGTCCTTCTCTCCCAGCACAGTACTGCCCAGTTAGGACCCGAGCCAAGTACATGTGTTTTTTGCCATTCACATCTGGAATGGAGTAAGTATTCTGAGCAGAGTAACGTGCTTCAAGAGCAAAGTAGGTTCCATTTCCAATGGCTGCAGCTGTTAGGAAAGACAACATTTTCAAATATAGTTAGTGTTCTTAGTCTCCTGAGAATGTCTAAAACTTTTTTTTTTTTTTTAAACTCTGCAGAAGCTATAAATGTGGGTAAAGTTCAAACACAAAACTCTAGTACTGATTCTCGGTATCAGAATCAAATATGAACCCACATAGATGCCAGGTAAGTATCAACATCCAGGTTTTGACTTCCCTTTCCTATGGAGGAAAGGGCTTCTCTGTTTAGCATGATTTAGCCTGCAATCCATCAAATTGCAATTCTTCGGAGACTTTTGGACTTTAAATGACTATATAATTGTAATTATAGTTTTCTAGTCACACTTCCCAGCAAGTTAGAGTAATCACATGTCTTTGTTCAAGACAGATTTCTTTTTTTCTGACATTAGTAAAAAGCTGTTCAAGCCAGACAGGTCCTTCCTGTCTGGCTGCCCTGATTTTTGGATACTTTTGCTTGGCTACCCTTGCCTGACAGAAGGCAAGTGTGCCTTCCCAATCATTAATCACAGCTGAGATGAAAAGGTGGATTTCAATACCCACAAGCAGAGTGAGGTCACAGGGATCTAGGGCTCTTGCTTCCTGAGTAAATCCAACCTCCTGACACTACCAAAGAGCAGGAAAGCAAACTACATCTCCTCTGGTCATGTTTTAAAAAGAAGTGGTGGCTGCCATTCCTACCTATGCACAACCTGATGTATTTTGTGTATGCTGGGCTTCATTCATTCAAGAAAATCTCAGAGTAAGTACCACCAGAGGAACCAGGCAGAGAAGGGTCTACTTTTGGATCCAGACCACACTGAAGTGTCAACTAGACCTGAGTTAAGCTGCCCACCTCTCTCAAGATCAAATCAGCCCTAGGCATGTACAATTGTCTTAAGGAAAAAAACATTAAATTCAAAAATTAAGGACTTTTGAAGTGAGGTTACATGGCCACTAAAATCAACTAACACCTCAATTCAGTCCACGTTCCACTTCTTTGGATCCTCTCCATCTTTGAATGCTGCCAGATAATACACATAACACAACTGTACTACAGGCAGTGGACTAAACAAGCTTTGAACTAATGCAGAATATCTTTATGCTAAATATTTGTCTCTTACAACTATTAAACTATTTTGTGAGCATAAAATTGGTATGGATGTAGGACCTTATGCTGTCCTAATCTTTGGAGGTAACAGAAGTATTTGCATTTCTACTTTGTTGCCTATCTTTGTTTAAGAGGAGAGGAGATACCATCAGCTAGTAGCTGTGGCCTCAGCTGAGGATGCTGAACAATGTTCCTTGTTCCTTTCTCTAGGTAAAAAACACAAAACAATTCCCAAAAGCTGCCCAGGCTTCATTTCAGAGTAGGTCAGCCCTTTTTGATACCCTTTACATGGTGGCATCCAGCAACAAGTGATTAACTGAACAGGATAGTTCCTCTGTCCATACAGATTAATCTCAGAAGTTGTTCACTGTGTTCTCTAATTTCATTCAGCTTTCATGTTGTGCTGACAGCACTATATTGCTGACACCCTATAGCACTCATATATGCCTGGGAAATTAACTGATTTGGATAATGACTCACCATTCTTTCCAGCATAGCCACGATTAAATCCATAGGAGTTAATCAACCTCAGTGAGGATGCAGCTGTCCCATGAAATAGCAACTTCTCATTATTTTGATTTTTGTTCTTTTTACAGATTAATTTTTTTTTTAATTGGTATGTCTGCCAGAGGATGCGATTTTGTATTCTTTCAATCTGCAAAATTACAAAATTAACTATATTTATACTAGGGATAAATAGGGTAGGGATGAATACTTATCATAGCAGAAAAGCATTAAAATGAAATCAAACTGAAAGAATTACAGCAATTTTCACTATGTCCTGTTAGCATGAGGTCTGGGTAGAGGAACTGAGTATATAAGTCTGAAAAACCACAAACCAAAGCAGCTAATAAGAGAGTTTCAAGCTCAGTAATTTTGGGTATACATTTGTCTTGCCTACTATACCAGGTACCCAGCAGTCATAGTAGCTGTGCTTTGTCATTTTTAAAAACAGGCTACTGTACCAGTGCTGGAGGCAATGATGTAAGATGCCTTCTATACATCCTAATCATCTTTACTGATAATTTTCTCACTGAAGCATGGACTGTAGCAATAGCATTAGGCTAAGTTTAAGTTTCTCTTCTAGATCTAAGCTTGCAAGTCAAAATTGCTTCCTCTAATGTGTAGCTTAGCAACCAATAAGAAACTACTATATAAAAATCACTCGGTGGAAGGATGGATGTTGCTGGCTCCCTATGCCAACAATGTGAATATAGCTTAAGGGGAAGCAGTGTCTCTGCATCAAAGTATAATCTTAAAGGCATTTCTGTAACTGCTTTCCATTTTTAACAGAAAAAGACATAATGTCATTACTTGATTTTATCTATAGCACACTAATACTTTGTTCTCTTTCTGTGTTTTCGTGATCATGCTCATTGAAGCTCACGATGGAAACAGATTTTTGAAACACGTTGTTCTCACTCCTAATTTGATTGTAATTTCTACTATTTATCTCTTCTCTCAATTCAGAAAAATTCTGTCTTCTCCCTGGCAATTAAATCTTTGTGCGTTTTGTTGCAGACTTCTAAATAAGCAGGATCAAATATTGACACTGGTTAAAACTGACAGCCAAGCCTGAAAGGCTCTGGCATGACAGGGGAGAAGTTGTAAATTAGTCCAAAGCTTTGTGCCAGTCTGCATTTGTATTTTTCTTTGTATTCTGAATGCCCTTGCTCATGCCTCCATTTCAATATAGAATTTCCTAATTGGAAATACCATATTAACTAGTGAGAACCACATCAATTGAACAAAGAGTCAGCTTGAAGACTGATGGTCATTGGTTTTGAGCCATCAGATGGCAGAAATGGCAGAACAGCTCTTAGGAAACTTACTTTGATTTATATTCACCCTATACAGTGCTGGGGAGACTGACATACAAAAGGTGTATTGGGTTGCAGACATCTTATAAGCAAGTATTTAGGAAGTATATTAATGTTTCTTGCCCAAGCATTGACATTTTCCCCCCTCCCCACCCCGTATCATATCACCTTCTCTATGCTAAAGTCGACACATGTTGTGTTAAACATCTTCTCAACTGTTGCATATTCAGGATGTGATGGGTTGAGCTTCACCACTTTAACCTGTTCGTTTTGCATGTCTGTCCACTCCTTAGGGAGCTCTATCGACTGCATATCTGCAAAACAAGAGGTTACATTATCATGACAGACAACTAGCTCAGCTCCATAGGCACATCTCACAAACCACCTGCATAGAGAGGACCAAGAGGACAGCACCTTCTGCAATACTTCATTCAACAAGTACTCTTGCTCTTCCGAACATCATTGGCTCAGTGATATACTGTAAAGGCTTTACATTTTGTCTAATTATCCCCATACCTGTATCTAACTAAAACAGGCTTTAAAACCTCAGAAGAATTTTATGTGTTCTTCATACACCACTTCCTTTGTCAGACTTAAGCATGAAATCTATGCTCATCTGTCACATATATGCAGATAATATTTGCACTTTTAAAACTGATGTTCTAATTTCACTCATACTTCCCACTGATTATGAAACTCAAAAACTGCTGGCTGAGGGGAAAAAAAAAAGAAAAGGGGAAAAAAGCTAAGGAATACCTTACTTCTTTGGGATAGCTGAGCTTGCATTTATCCAAATCATCACTCAATAGGAACTATGCAAATTTTTTTCTTTAACAGAAGTGTCATTTACCTTCATCCTTTATCACACGTTGAAGGTTTATAGTTTTTCCCTGGTCATCAGTAGCCTTTAGAGTATTCAGATCCACCTTGTAGTTCTTCTTTTTAATGCTGACATTCAGGTGTAGTTTTTTAGCCATCCTGGCACGCTCCAGCTGCATATTTGTCAGTTTATCAAAAGCAACAAAGCTTCCATTCCTTCCTGGATACCTCCATTCTACTAGATGATGAAGAAGTTCTGCCTTGGATTGCTCTTCTTCAGTAGACTTAATTTGTTGGACCATTTCTTGAACTTGTAGAGAAACAGAATAGACATCCCTGCTAATACCAGAAATTTTAATTTGAGGGGGAGAAAGCTTATTTAAAAGCTGAATGGTGACTTGCTTTCCTCTCTGGAGATCCTCCAAAATGGCAATTTGTGTCTTATCAAAACTTTCAATTGCCTCATCTGAAATAATGTTTTCAAACTGTTCCTTTAAAATTAAATCCTTTAGCCAGGACTCAGTTGCATCCACCTTTTCTTGGCTTTCTCCACAAATTTGAAATGTGACTAAATCAACTTTCTTCTCCAAAATCATGAACTTCTTTTCCTCAGAAGATGGTTTTCTGCCCCCAAAAAAGGCTGTGGATAAATATGTAAATTATTAGTTGTAAATAGAAGAATTTCAGTTTTATTTGCCCACACACATAGAAAACACACCAACTTACATTTAAACACAGATGCCCATGATTTCATTGTGGATGAATCTGAATCTTCTCTTTTCTTCATGCTTTCATAAAAGTCTGTGAGCATATTTGTCTGGAAGATCACGATCTTAATTGTCTGTAAATGCTGTACTGATTTTTGTCTTGCAAATTCCACTACAGCATCCAACATTTCATCAGCTACCTTGGCTGAACTCTGTCCTGCTTGACCTAAACAAAAATGAAAGGCACATATCAGTGAACAGTTTTTGTGCAAGTCTGCTGTTACCCATATTAAGTTTGTCTGTTTCTGAACTACCCCATCACACATTGCTTTCCCAAGAAAACACAAACCTGTTCCAATAGCTGGGAAGGCAACAGATTTGTACATCCTTTGCTCACACTCATGAAGCACTTTGGAGACCTGACTCTTCACCTGGTTATCAGTAATCAAATGGATGATTTTACTGCACAACAGGTTCCCACCAGGTGTAGTAATAAAGCCAGTTTGATACTGCCCAGCTGGAAGAGAGAAAATAAAGAAGGAGACATAATATTTACGAAGTTGCAATCTCTTTTGGTAACATTGATTGCTACATGGGTGCTAAAAGAGAAGTGGAAGAAGTGGAAAGAAATCCACAGTGAGCTATTTTATTGTGGGGTTACTCAATTCTGGTTTTCTTTGTAAATACTCTGCAGAGCTGAGAAATTAATTGAAGTAAATGTGTGTCTTCTAATTTCATAAGACCTCTGCTACGAAGTATTTTCCTATTAAGTACAACATAAGAATTTATGACGACTTTGAATACACGTGTCTTCTATATAAAAGCATGTCAAATTAATTTATATGAGAAAAACCTTTCTTATGACACTTACTCCTTAAAAACCTGAATTCTTACTCTGCAGAAGAGCTGAGTGGTTAAAATAATATCATGAAGATTATGACCACTGATCTAAGAATGGAACGGAATTTTTAAAAAGATGTTTGTGATTTCTCACAGCACTCATGCTTGCTTACAAAATGGAGTCATGTTGTGAAGATGAATGGACCGATGAGCACAGAGTTCCAGACCACCTCACAGATCACAAAGGTAATGACTGCAAGATGCTCTGCAAGCACTGAGGTCCGGCTGATAAATTTACTTTGAGAAAAAGGCTTATCTGCCAGGTGCTTTTCTTATGACTCCCAGGATTTTCTGAAGAATATTTTGTACATTAAGTTAAAACGTAATTTGGGTCATTGTAATGGAGTTTTAAGTTCCTGCTAACATTATCATTTCTTTGCTTTGTCCATTCCAACAAAAATGGCAAAAAAAAAAGTGAAACTGCACTGGCACCTGGAGTTTTATTTTAAGTTGAGAGTAAGGAGTATTTCATAGTAGTATGTTGATAAGGCCCCGCTCTGTGGTGGAGTTTCCTTGGGAAATGAGCAGGGTGTAGCTCTGCATGGGAATGCAGACATGAGCATATTTACCAAACAAGTTGGAGCCAAGCCTCTTATCTTGTCCCCTACAGAGTAGTTTGGAAATCAGAAAGACATAAAAACAGCTCTTTGAAATGAAAAAAAAGAAAAGAAGAATCAGTGTAATAGTACTAAGAACAGAGACATTTGCCTGATTTGAAGTGAATGATACATGTTTGTTTGTACAAATGTTCCTACAAAGCCAAATGCCGGGCAAAAAAATCCAGAAAACTCCATCTTGAAAGTCAGTTTCCAGACTCATAGCAGGCACATTTTGGTTATGCACCTAAAATGTCCCTTTCTGTGCTTGCAGAGGCCAACCACAGTGAGCTGGAATTTTACTGCTCTACTGGTCTGGCAAAATGCAGATTATGGAAGGAACTTACGACCAGGATTGTCCTGAGTTCAGCTGGGATAGAGCTAATTTTCCTCTTAGTAGCCAGTACAGGCCCATGTTTTCCAGTATGAGAATAAAGTATGTAACACACTGATGTTTTAGTTGTTGCTAAACAACCATGAAAAGAAAAATTCTCAAGGTATATGTCAAAACAAGAAGGGGACTTTTCAAAGTTCCTGAAGGTGGAAGCTAAGTATGTCATCAGAGTAGAGAATTATAAAGAAAAATTAAGTTTTCAGAGAGAATGACAACATCAAAAAAAGAATTATCAAAAGAATAGTATGCTTTAACATACCATATTGAGCACATTCATCTGCTACCTGGGGACCGGCAGCATCCATAATTGCTTTGAAGACCCCTAAAATCACACAAGAAAAGCACACAGTCATTAAGTCTCCTTAACTATCTACTGAAAACTCTACCAACTTCTGTACTCTACATGTACCCTAAATTCCTGTAGGGCAAGACACCACAAAGTTCAAAACCATGTCAGTTTCCCTAAGTACTGTCCATGACACACCACACCAGCTGCAGAGAGAACATTCCCTTCACTGCTGATTAGAAGTCATTAAGAACAACTCCTGTTTCATTGTTTCACTTGCCAAACCCAGATGCTCCTCACCAAACTCTCCAATGTCTTTGAACTACATCATTTGGTATCTTTCATGCTTATAATTCACTACGTCAAAACCCTCTGCTTCTTACAGGGCAATTTACTTAACCAGGGCTTTGTCTTACTGTGAAACATTTTACGAGCATTTAGAAACGGAAAATTAGGAAACATTAAGAGCATTTGTTCAGAATTATACTTAATCTAAAAATTCCACTTAAGCATTTTTGGTTTTAAGCAAGAAAAATATGGTCAGATGCCTTCTGTTTGGAAACTAAATCAAATATTCAGGATGTGTAAAAAACCTGTTTTAGATCTATTTCCTGAGTAATCACAACTCTTTATCTCTTATCCGAAAAATGCTTCATAAAAGTTTCCCTTATGGACAATTCTTTCCTGTACCCCCTTCTAAAAACTAGCCCAGACTTATTGATAAGGAACTACATATTCAATATAATACCTGTTTTGGCATCAAATGTTGGATTTGATATGTTTACAATAACCTCTGTATCTTCCTTGGTAATATCTCCGCCAACTACTTGGAGTGTGACGGAACCAATCTTCATTTCATGAACTCCCAACTGTTCATCAGAAACAGGCCTAATGAAACCTGCAAGGAAAAGAAAAATACATTAAATCACTTCTCCTTTACTTTGGAGTACTATTCTCTTCCACTGATTGAAACTTTCCCTCATCCTTTTAAGGAATATGATCTAGATAAGTTTGATGGACGTAGAGTGTCTCTGTTTTTCTCTTTATTCCATTTCTGGAAGCTGGGAGGCACAGTATTCTTCCTGTTTAAATGCTATGAAAGTGAAACCATTTCTATTCCTGTAAATTTATGCATTATGAATTCAGAAAATGGCTTCAGGGTTTATCTGATCTGACCAGCTCTGTAACAAGAGTTTCCTGAATTAATTCTTACAAGAAATGGAGAATCCAGCTTAAGTGTTGCCAGTAATGGAGATCAGATCACATCTCTTTTGTAAGTTATTTCCTATTCACCTTCACGGATATAAAACTGATCCTTTCTTCTGGTCTCAACTTATCTAACTTATATTTTATCTGCCCAGTCTTTAACTTCATCCCTCTGATACTCAGCAGCTGAGGAGGAAGAGCTTTATATTCTTATGAATAAGCCTCTGCCCTTGATGCAGTACACTCATGTTTTGGCTATTGTGTCCCACTACTGTCAATTAATAAATGGAAATTATCCACTCTGTATATATAAATATATATATAGTAAGAGATTAAAGCTACAGAAATACATGTTATTTATGGCTTGTTTGGCCAAGTGATTCCAAGTTCTTACATCCTTTGAGCAGAAGAAACTACTGCGTCTCCTATCAGAACACCCTCTTTGTTTTGTTAAGACTGGCCTCACTGAGAGTTCGGCACACCCTCAACAAAAGAAATTCCTCCCTGAGAATTTTACAAATGACATTTAGGAATGCAAGTCCATTAGGAGGAAAAAAATGCCCTGTGCCTTGATGATATTTCTTCTGTTTACTGACACACATAAAACCACTTACCAGTATTTACATTCTGTCCCACCCCTACACAACTTACTTGGCTGTGCTGCTGCAGCATTGCAACTTTCATCTGCCCTAAGTTCTAGTTCAGTGGTAAAAGCCTAAGAAGAGAAAAAAAGTAGGCAAGATAGTATTTCACAGTATACACACTGACTGTTTCTGTAATTAACATTAACATGTAGCTCTTGCTGAGGCACCTCACACATTTATTTTATAGTCACATTTAAGTGCTAGTAACAGCAGCAGAGCCAGCGTGGACAGTGTGATAAGAGATAGCTCTGCATTGCAGGAACTCCTCTGTCAAAAGATGGGGGAGCATCTACAGGCATTTACAGTGCCAACAGCAAGGCCAATTCTGTCTGCAGCTTCAGCTTGCTCAGAGTTGGCATTTCAGAGACACTGGAAAGACATCCCATTGTCAGTGGCCCACACTGATAAGAAAGTGCCAAATTATTCCCTTAGAAAGCAGTATAAGTAAAACAGATTATTAAACAGTATGTTACAAAGACAGCTTTGTCCTGAGAAGAACTACCTGAATGTTATCAATATCTTGTGGACACAGGAGAAAATGAACTTCCTGGAGATTCTTCAGAGTGTGACTACTACTGAATCTGAATACCACATCAAACATTAACTTAGAAACAATGGTTTTAGGAAATCCAAACCCTCCAGTCCCAATAGCTGGGAAAGTGATCGATTTCAGTCCAAGTTCTTCCATTTTCTTCAAGCAGAAATTGATTACATTTTCTAGGACCTGTAAAACACAGCAAAGGTACATTTTTTTTTCTAAAGGCATTATTTATTATTAGTCCCAAAGAAACTGGTATGACAAGCAGCTCTGAGCGCATCAAGACATCTTTAAGGTCACTCCAACAGAAGAAAATGGAGTCAAATCACCCAAATTAACTATGATTAAACTTGAAATTTTGGGACAGATCCCAAATAAATATGTAGCTGGGGTGGATGGGGGGTTAATAATTAAAATATACCTTCTCTGTCTGTCCTCCACCCCACTTGGGTAGTATGGCATGAAAGATGGACTTGCAGGCCATAGCACATCCACTAGTGCAGAGCACACTCCCAGGACCAGCAACCTGATTTTGTTTCTCGTTGTCAAACTCAGCTTGGAGAGCTGGTCCAGCTTTTTCCAGAAAGGCTTTGCAAAGAGGCCCCACGCCAAATTGCAGATCTGTACCAACGCTGTTGACGACAACATCTGTCTGCAACAATATTAAAGCAAAAATAGCTACAGCCAGCATTCAAGCAAAAATATGCACCAAGATTAAAAGCCCTACCAATGCAACACACCGCAAAAGAAACAAGATGCCAGTGGATACCTAAAACAGCAGCCCAGACAGGTACCTATTTCCCCTAATATCCAACCTAGACAGCTACGTCTACAAAATACTCTAGTATTTCCCCTTTAGGAAAAATAAAGCAAACTCTTTTACATGTTGGCCTTAGATCTGGAAAACAAACAAAATCTAGCTGGGAATTGAAACATCCTGAAATTCACAGCTGCCCTCTAGAAATGGCTGCAGTCACAGATCTCAACCTACTTCTCAAGTTCTGCAAGCCTGCATTCTTGTTTAGCTAGCACACAGCTGTTCTTTCCTTATGTACCAAGCACTTGTAAAACCCACTGTCTTTCCTGGTTCATTTCAATTGAAAGATCTTACCATCAAGTTAGAAAGGAGTCACAACAGTAAAAACTTACCACAGCTTCCTGAACACATTTTTTCTCCACTCGTATGCAAAGTCCTTCATTTGTTGTTATCATCTTCAGATCCCCTTTTCTATTCTCCTGGATTTTTTTCAGCATCAGCCATTTTGGGGAGAATGATTTTGCTGAAAATACTTTTTCTACTGTCTCACTTAGAACCTGAATGATTTTTTCTGAATCAGTCACAAGATGGACCTCCTTCAAGCTGCTGTCCTCCACTGATTCTTCCAAGGTCTCCTTGACGGAGGACACAATTGAATCTGCACACATCTGTGGTGGAAAGCCATAAATCCCTCCACTTATCGCAGGCAGAGCTATGGAACAATGATTGTATATTTCAGCCAGTTGTAGACATTTTTTCACTGTCTTTTTCAACAACCACATGCACCTTTGTGATTCCTTCTTGCTCCACCTGGGCCCAACAGCATGGATGACGTTCTTGCAGGGCAGTTTCCCGGCGCACGTGATCACTGCGCAGCCAGGCTCCAAATTCCCAAGCCTCCTCACCAGCTCATCGCACTCCTCCTGCAGTGCTGGGCCAGCTGCTCTTGATAGGGCATCAGCAAGGCCACCGATGTGTTCCAGTTTCTCATTAGATGCATTCACCACAACATCAACAGGGTAGTCACACAAGTTGCCTTTATACACTCCTACCACAATTCCACCTGGCAGGTTTTTTTCGTAGCAGACCTTTCTTTTCACCGTATCACCAGCTTTTCCACCCTTCTGTTGTGGTTGTTCTTCTTCTTCCTTAATCCTAATGAAACAGCTAAATTTCTGCTTTGCTTCTAAAAGACATAAATCTTTCCTCTCAGTGAAGAACTCCTTTGCCCCTGGTTTATCAACTGGCACATCTTTTGAGTAAAGGGATGAGACAATTTTTTCAAACATGACAAATGCTTCTGGCACTTCTGATCTTGGTCCCCTCAGGGAAATACATGGTGTCTTCTTGTCAAAACATACTGTCACACCTTTCTTCTTCAATTCTTCACAAACTCCAGACTTCTCATTCTCTACAAACTGCACCACCAGCACTGAATTAGCTGGGATCACATTTTCAATGAGTGTGTTTCTATCTACAAAAGCATTAAGTCTCTGATAAACCTCTGTTACAGCCTTAGAAAAGCCAGAAATAATCATTTTATTTGCTTTTCCAGCAGGCTGCCAAGTGATGACAATTTCCTGGGAAGAATTATATGTCTTGAGCAAGGAGAAAAGAAGACTCCTCCACTGATCCTTTTTAATGACTTCACCATCCTCCACACTGATGCACTTGTATTCTAAACCTGTTTTTATTTGCTTTTCTGCTTCTAAAAGATCTTTGGGAGCATCTCCATATAGCAACACAGTATCATCCTGAAGCTCATAAAAAGTATTAATTTTTTCCCGAATGAATAACATATCTGAGGTTTTTTCATTATCTACACACTGTAGATAATGGAAAACATGGGGATCAATGGTAACTGATGTACATGGCACACTCAATATCTTTTCCAGTAAGTCAGCCTTGATTTTATATACTTCTGCAGGTAATCCACACAACTGAACAGCCTTTTTTTTGTCATCATAGAAGAGCTTTAGGCATGGATATTCCTTCTGAATATTCTCTTCCAACCCAGCATTGCGCAGCACAGCATACTTTCCTGGGATTACTGACACAGAAATTTCTATGCTGTGTTTTTCCCTTTCACTTTGCTTCATGTGTTCCCTCACTTCTTTCTCTGCACTGTCCACTGCTGCTCTGTTGCCTGCAATCACTACCATCTCCTCAGAAATATCAGTTATGATCAGAGCAACACCTTTCGACAATCTTTTTTTCACATCTTTCCAACCTGATGAACTGACTTTACATTTTATAGCTGTGTAACGTGCCATGATACGCGAGAACTCAGTGGAAGCATCTTGCTGCCATGTCTTGAGCAACTTAATCATTGGCTTTTTCTGCTTACAGAGAGACGGCGATGGGCACAACATAACTTCTGGGTTTGCACAGTCTGCCTGGGGCCATCGGAGCTCAGAATAGCAAACTGCCATTTCCTGGTTTATGTCTTGGGTCAGACTGGCATGTCTTTGTAAAAACTGCCATACATACGGGTCTAGTGGCATCCCAATGGGGTCTGGCATCTTGACAGCTGGTCTTTCTTCTCCATAGAGAGCTGTTCCCAGGGAGTGGTAATACGGATGCACAGAGATCAGCGTCTGATCCAGTAAATGTTGCTTTTCCAAGACCATGGTTAGATCTAAAAGTTAGTGCACATATGTACAAACAAACATTTATCATTCACTTCAAATCAGGTAAACGTCTCTGTTCTTAGTACTATTACACTGATTCTTCTTTTTATTTCATTTCAAAGAGCTGTTTTTATGTCTTTCTGATTTCCAAACTACTCTGTAGGGGACAAGATAAGAGGCTTGGCTCCAACTTGTTTGGTAAATATGCTCATGTCTGCATTCCCATGCAGAGCTACACCCTGCTCATTTCCCAAGGAAACTCCACCACAGAGCGGGGCCTTATCAACATACTAGTATGAAATACTCCTTACCCTCAACTTAAAATAAAACTCCAGGTGCCAGTGCAGTTTCACTTTTTTTTTTGCCATTTTTGTTGGAATGGACAAAGCAAAGAAATGATAATGTTTGCAGGAACTTAAAACTCCATTACAATGACCCAAATTACGTTTTAACTTAATGTACAAAACATTCTTCAGAAAATCCTGAGAGTCAAAAGAAAAGCACCTGGCAGAAAAACCTTTTTCTCAAAGTAAATTTACTAAGCCAGGAGTCTCCTAACAGATATTTACCAGAAATTGCGCTGGCACAAAACCGGACAGTGATTTGAGGAATGCAAGAAATAGTAACAAGATTTTTCTTTAGCTCTGTTCTTCCCTGATAATGAAGATTCTTGACTTAATTAGCTTCAAATGAGGATATTTGACCTTATTTCATTTCTGAAAGTTAACTGTGCAAGCTGAAGTCAGCAACAGATTCTGCTCTGTCCCTCTACCCGTAAGTAAAACTGGTTTTATATTGCACATAAAAACCTCTGCAAATGGGGGAAAAAACGCCAGTGAGAAAAACCCATGCACAAGGCAGGTACTAAAATACATCTCTGGTAACAAAAAACAAACCAACCAACCAAACAACCCCCAATAGATACTGAAGCCCTAGACCAGCAGCAGTATTTCTACATTCAGAGCACTTCCTAGGAACAGCACAGTGTACACTGACTTCAGCAACAGAAAGCCAGGCTTCTCCTAATGCCCACATTTGCAGTGATTTTCTTGCAGGTCATCTGCCCGTGAGTACCTTGGTCAGGCAAAGGACAGTGTTACCTTTGTGGTCACAGAAAGTAATGATGGCCGAGTTCTCCTCGGGTAAGAGCTGGACATCTGAGACGGGCCCCCCTCCATTCCGTGCGCTCTCAAAGTACACTGTGAGGTAGTCTGTGGAAATGCTGTCTGGTAGGTTTTCAGCCTTGATGGTCTGTGTCGATTCAAGAAGCCTGGCAGTCATTTTCCATTTTCTGATTCTCTTGTCTTGTGAACACTTTTCAACAAATTCCTTAGTATCTGTAAACAGAAAAGCAGTATGAACTGACTGTGTTTTCCTGTGTCATTACCAGCCCTGGCTATCACTGCAGGCAAAGAAATGAGCAGTCTACTCCCTGTATTTGGAACAAAACTATCTCAGGTGCCAAATAACTGCGTTGCAATCAAAAAGGGGAGAAGGAGACAACCATGTTACTCTGTGCTGTTCACTACCACTGTGTCTCTGCTCCCATCTCTTAAGTATACTGTCTTCTCTAAAGGTGACTTTATATAATCCCCACACTCAGTGCACTCTTAATTCTTCATGTAATCCAAAATAAGATAGAAACAACAAAACATTTTTATCCAATTTCAATTAATAAAGATGCCATAATTTTCTTTTTTCAGTGTAATACCTGGATCACAAGCACTTTTGTGGAGCTGTATATAAGACATTTTTCTTGAGATCCAGGTACTTTTTTGAAACAGTCTGGATCTCTAGAGAGAGGAATCAAGCTCTGAAAGCTATTACTCATGCTTATACATGGAAATCAGTAATGGTGTCATCCTGTCTTACCAATATTTTTTATAAAGGTAGCTACAGCAACATTTATTTCAGGTATCAGTTCAACAGTAAAGTCAGCATCTACAGTCAGGCCACTGATGTTCTCCAACAGCATCTGTAAGAAGTCAGGACTGCATGTCTCTATGTTCTCAAATACCACCAAAGGTGAGGCCTCTGCAGAGTCAATCTCCTCCTGGAGTTCACTGTTTGGAACAAAACTCTCTGCTTTCTTCAAGGCTTTTGCATCATCTGCAGCAGAAAGATAACCCACATAAAATGTTGGCACACATTTCCTGGAATAAAGAGATTCTTCTTACCCTTCCTCGTCTTTCCTTCCCTGAGAAAAGAGATTGTTAACCAAACAAATAATGCAGGGTACCACTGAACATTTTGAGATCCAAAACAGCCCAGATGCAATATTCTGCAGGGCTGCAGGCAGCTTCTTTGGTGGCGCAAAAACCGACCTGAGTAAACATGTCCAAGGTCACTGGTATGCCTCTGAGTTAGAGACTAAACTAAACTAAAATCCATTGAGATAATAGGCCACAGCTGCTCAGATGTTAGTAAAGGCTGGGAGAGACCTTGCAGCCTCTGCATTTGTTTCTTAGCCCACATGCAGGCAAAACAAGCCTGAACATAGCTCAGGACATCCATAGGTCACAAGCAGCTTTGTGTGACTTGCTGTAAAGCCTTCTGATGACCACTGTGCCCTGCCATCAGCGTAGTGTGACAGCGCTGGAGGGCCCATGTGCACAAGGCTGACAGGGAGGCAATACCATTCTGCAAACAGAAAATGTAATAGAGGTGCCCACTGAGTATCCCAGAAGTCCAGTGTTAGCCAGAGGCAAGCACGTCTCCAGCTTTGCAGACAGATGAGGGCGGAGGTGTGACAGAACCTCCAAACCAGAATTACCAACAGGCTGGCTCTGCCTGCTCGCTGCTGTACAAAAACTACTGATACCAAACCCGTAACATTTCCAGAGCACAGCTGTCTTTGAAGGCCCAGCACCATAAGCAAGAAGAAAACGAAAGAATCAGCAATTCTTCAGATGCTAGTTACTAGACTGCTGAAGGAGTCATCTCCTCTACTCTGTCCAATGAAGAAAATACCAAAAAGCCAAAACCAAAAGCCAGGCTGACCCAGTGAAACAACTGAGAGCAGTATCTGAAGAATTCTAGCTTGCTCTCAAGTATAACTAAAAAACAGATGACAACTTGGAGAACTGGAATGCATGTGTAGAGAAAAACACCAACATTTTTGTTTTATGAATAATAAGCACACAGAGCAATGGACAACATTTTACCTCTTGTTTCAAGGCTGCTCATGGCATCCAAAGCCTAAAATAAAATGAAAGCCAAATATCAGTGACAGATTAGATACTCTCACCACTATTTCAAAGCTCTGGTTAGGATTACAACTTTTATTTACCTTTGTGGGAATTGATTTTTCTTCAAACGTCTTCTCTTCAGTAGCTAGTGCTGTTTCAGGCTCTGTGACAACCAACCTCAATTTTTCTTCTCCTCCCAAATGCAACTGATGAGAGTGTCTCTCAAGAACTCGTTGCTTGACTAAATAAAACCAAAAAAGCCCTGTGAAAATCTGAATGGAAACATAGCTTTACACTGCATGGCACTTTCCCATCATTACGACCTGTCGCGGTTTAGGAATGGTATTCTGCAATCTATTGTTTCCACTGAAATGCGCCAGACCTCCCTGCTCGCTCACTTCCCTTCCCCTCCTTCGCCCCTTGCCTCGCCGCGGCAGCATGGAGAGGACAACTGAAGGCACAAAAACGTCAAGGATTACAGGATGAGATGAGAACAATACACTACAAACAGCAATGAAGTAAGAAAAATAGCAGGAACAACACCAATACTGATAACAGCGTGTGCAAGACAGGTGAACGCCGTTGCTCACCCGACCCCCGCACTCGGCAAAACCCGGAGAAACTCCCTCCCTTTCCGTGCCTGCAGCCGCGGCTAAGGTGGGATCGAATTCCCCCAGGGAGCTGGCTGTGCCCCTCCCGGCTCCTGGAAAAGTTAACCTCGCCTTGGCCGGAACAAGGATACACAGATACACTGTCCCGCAAAATGAAAGAGCTTTCAACTCGTAACACTGACGCTGTATGCACAAGGCTTTCTTCCTAAAAACCAACCAACCAAACAAAAAAACCAAAAAAAAACAACAACAAAAAAAAAACAAAACAAAAAAAAAAACAACAAAAAAACCCCAAAAAACAAACAAACAAACTCAAACAAACAAAAAAACCCCAAATACCAAAACAAAACAAAAAAACCCAACCAAAAAGAAGACCCAACCAAAAAGAAGACCCAACTCAACTCAACCCGGAAGAACAGCAGAGGAAATTACTCTTCTGAAAAACTGCCAGAGATGCAAAACTCGGCTCTATCACGGGTTTCCGTGGCGGTACCCGGAGAGTCCCCCCACACCTTAAACATCCTCTTCCAGACAGTGCCGAAATGGCTTGGGGCTGTATGCCCTCACTTACCAGCCGGGGGAGCCAGAAACCGAGCAGCATGTTAAGGCAAGAAAATGAAAAATTGTATATAGGAATGTGTAGAGGCATCTGCGTGTTTCTGCATATACGCGCATGTGTATGTACACATCTAACACACCTGCAGCTAAATCCTTTCCAGCTTGCTGCAAGTTTATAAAAATGTGCGCATGTTACAGACGTCGTATTTTTATATATATCTGTAGCTAATCTAATTGCTAGATTAACGTACGATTTATTATTCTGAGTGCAGTTTAGAGAATACTACTGTGCATCAAGATGAGTATGTGTGTCTATATTCCTCCTAGGATATATTTATTCGCTTCCAGCCTTTATGCCAAACACAATCCAGAAGCTAGTACTAAGCACCAAATCTAAGCATACATAGAAGTAAATATCATATTCTGAGTTAGAAGGGACCCACAAAAATCATCGAGTCCAACTTTTGGACCTGCACAGGACACCCGCAATAATCACACCACGTTTACATACAGTCTATTCTATATTACATAGCAGAAGGTGTATACGACCTATTATACACTACAGATACTGCACATCACGTACCAGACGGGATATATTATTACATCCTATTACTAACGAAGTACATATTTTTTAACTCGCAGAGAATTTAGACTTGTGAGTTACGACCCCAGCACCTCTGCAGGGAGCCCACACACTAATCCATCTCCCGGCCCCTGCCCTCGCCGGGACCCTCACCCCGATCCGCCCCGGCCCGGTCGCTCACCCTCGGGGCGGGCGAAACAGACGAGGATGTGCCCGGTGCCGGTGCCGGGGTCGGGGTCGGTCCGCAGCTCGCACTCGCCGCCGCCCGAGCGCTTCTGGCTCTGGAAGTAGCAGAGCAGCTTCTTCCTGATGGCGGGCGGCGGCTCGGCGGGGCCCCAGTCCCCTCGCACCCGCAGCGGGAAGGCGCAGGGGCGCTGCGCCTCCATGGCCGCCTCGGTGCTCCTCTCCCCTCCGCGCTATCGCTTTCGCTTCCCCGCGCCGCAGGGCGCGGCTTTTCCCGGCAGGCGCCTGCGGGCCGCGCCTCCGCCACCGCCTCTCGCGATAGCCCTGCCCAGGCCGCCCCTCGGGCACGGCTCTCTCCCCCGGAGCATCCCAAGCACCTCCCTCGCCTTATCCAGTGCCCTGCTTGCCCCTCGGCCGGGGGCTGGCAGCCTCTCTCCGACGGAGCATCCCAAGCAGCTCTCTCGCCTTATCCAGTGCCCTGCTTGCCCCTCGGCCGGGGGCTGGCAGCCCCTCTCGCCGTTGTGCCAAGAGAAGTTCTTTGACCCGCTGTGCAAGAGGGCAATCCACACAGTGTCGAGGCATTTGATTCACCTACAGTTCTGCATGGAGAGGAGGGCCAGCACAGTGACTACCAAATCTTCTCACACTGTACATTTTAGCAAAAGATGGCGTTATTGTTTATTGGTTACAAGTTATTACTTAAGAATTAGCATTCTATCTTCCGTTGGTTAATGATTCTCTTGCTTCTCATGCCAATTAGTTCACATACTCAGTCTTTCTCGTCTTTTCGATCAGTGGGTTTCTTGACTCAGTGGGCCATGAGTTGGTGGTCACAATCTCCCCTTGCTGGAATTACCTTAACCCAGTAAGAGCTAATTCAGCACGCTTGCTGAGTTGTCTTTGTTTCTTCCTTATCTTGTGGCTTCTGCCAAATGTCCTTTGTGGCCTATAAATTCTGCATTCTTTGTGCCCACTATCGGTGGTAAATCCTTCTTCTCAAGCTTTGTTTACCTCCTCCTAAGTCTCCAATCACTGGAACATGTTCAGCGCTGAACCTTAACAAGGCAATTCTACTGCCAAGTAATTTGTTTTCCTAACACTAGGACATCAGTTAGAGCTTACTTGCTAGCTACCTGTTTATTGGATGAAATCTCCGTTCTTGTTGATTAAACTTGAAAGTGTACAAAGATCAAACACCAAAGAATATGGTTCCTTAAGAAAGATTTTACATATTCCACATTTTGCATTATTGCTACCAGAAAAACAAGATCAGGGTGGAATAAGTTGTGTCAGGGGAGATTTAGGTTAGATACCAGGAAAAAGTTCTTCACTCAGAGGATGGTTGTGCGCTGGAACAGGCTCCCCAGGGAAGAGGTCATAGCACCAAGCCTGACAGCATTCAAAAAGCATTTGGACAATGTTCTCAGGCACATGGTGTGACTCTGGGAGATGTCTTGTGCAGGGCCAGGAGCTGCACTTCATGATCCTTGTGGGCCCCTTCCAATTCAGGCTATTCAATGATTCTCAGTCCCTTTGTACACTCCTGCCTCTGGCCTTCACCCGTTAGAATAAACCCATCTGGAGAAGCAGCATCTGTCACTCATGGCCTACACAAAGCCCAGGTTGACAGGCTTCTACTCCAGGCTTGATGCCCTGGGCACCTGTAATGCAAGCATTGGTGAAAAAACACCTTGGTGTCCCCAGCAGCTTCTTGTGGTGTTGGGGCCGCTGAGACCTGATACAGTACTAGCTCCTGGAGAGAATGGTCAGACTGGTACCAGTGACCCATCAGCAGCAATGAAGCACCTGGAGCCATCTCCTCTGGCTCCTGGCACGCTGATGAGCCACTGTCCACAGGTATTTGTTACGGGGATTTAGTAAGTTTATTCACTGTACAAGCAAAACTTAAGACTTTTGGCCCCCATACCAACACCTTCATTTCCAGCTCTAGGTTAAATTGACTTCAACACACTTGATTTCAACAGTCAGCAATTTTCAGTGGTTAGAAAACTGACATAGGAAAAAGCAAAAAATCCCAAAGGGAGTGGTTCCAGCGCTGTCTCAGAAGGAGTGATGGGTATAGATGCACAGCCTGAGGTTTATGGCTCTACTGAGATACTTGACTTGCAGATTCATGTTATTTCACACCACATTCCCTAGAAAAGGTGTCCCTTGGCCACAGTTACCCTGCAGTACTTATTGCTCATATGGACACACCAACCCAGGTAAAACTTTAACAGTAACCTAAGTATGTAAAGAAAGCATTTGAAGATTTTTTTTCTTAATCATACAACCAAGTAAGTCAAACCCAGTACACTCAGAGCAAAGGCTTTTCAAAGTTGGGGATGTGCTGCAAAGCAGCAGCATTATTATATTAAAAACAAGTCAATCTATATCTGTAATGTCAAGTTCATTGAAGTTCACTGGCTAGAAACCAATGCTAAATATTTGAAGAGGTTTAGACAAACACAAGCCATTAAGTACAACTGGTTTATTTATAGAAAACTGTGCTAACATAATTCATTATGAGATTGTCACAGAGTGTAAGAAGGCATCAGAAATGCAACACTGAACAGTCCATGGCTGCACTATCCCTTCCAATTCCCCACCAGCAGTTAAGAAGGCCCTAAGGCTGTTTGGAAAGGCTGATACAGTACAAAGGCTCACTATGTAATCTAAAAGAGGAGGATTGCAGTACAATATTGTGCTCGAGTGTTAATACATTCAGCTGCTCCAAGTGTAAACAAGCTTCAGTGGGATGAGACATTGCCAGAGATTGCTTAAATCAAGATAGAATTTAATTTGACACAACTCCTTATTATTTTTGTTGTGTGTTTTGTTACAGCTGTTTCCATTCTACATAAAGTCTGAAGGACATGCAGTTGTGGCTGCAATCAAAATACTTACTTAGTGAAAGTGATAAGGTATTCTGGGTAAGCTTGAATGTCATTAAAAATTATGAACATGGATGGCTGGCTCATGTTATCAGTTGAACTATCAAACAGATCTACAGAGTTGCTACCATTTTTTCGTGCTGGAGTAATTGATCCTTTTTTCCCCAGAGAATATTCTCCAACAAGGACTCTGGCCAAGTACATGTACTTCCTCCCATTTATCTCTGGTTTAGAGTAGAGGTCGTTGGCAGAATAGTTGGCATTAACAGCAAAGTATGTTCCATTTCCAAAGTTTGCAGCTGTAGTCAGAAAAGCAAAGGTTTGAGAGTGTTTCAGTAGCAGCAATTCCTTATCTGCCATCTGGACAACTCTGCTTTTTATTTGCAATACGGAGATACAACAAAATAAATAATTTTGCATGCAAGGTAGGACTATACATGGCATGGCAAATCAGTCCTAGCCCTATATAGGAAAACAAGAATTGTTTTGAAAGTTACATTACCGTGCATTCCAGCATAGCTCCGGTTAAATCCATTTTTGTTAATAAAGGCTAATGAATCCTGACTCGTCCCATGAAACAGAAGCCTCTCATTATTTCTGTGGCCATTTTTTTTATCCATTTCACATTTTTTTATTTGGTAGTTTTTCCATAAATATAGGTTCTGTACCCTTTCAATCTGTGAAGTTTGAAAGTAAGACAGAAAGAAAGAAAGAAAGAAAGTGGGTAGGTTGCTGTCATGAAAAAAATTAGCATATCAATTATTCAATCTGCTCCAAGATTGCCCTCCTAGTTCCAATGAACATACACCAGATGATGAAATAAATTAAGTCAAATCCTTCCAAACTTTGGCATGGCCTGTAGCAGAACCCAGCCTAAACCACGAGACAAACACTTCCAGGGAAATAACACAGAAGCTTTTCACAGGTTTCCAGGCTGTAGATCCCTGCAGGGCCTGCACAGCACATGCAGCTTATATGGACAAAAGATGTGCTCTGCTGAAGCAAAAACCATTCCAAGGAAGAGCACTTTCCCCTTGAGCTGAAGAAGTGACTGTTTAAAAGCTGCTCCAAATACTTCAACTGCAACATTAAACTGATTAAAGCTGAATGAAGTTGGTGACAGCCAGAAATACTTGTCCAACTTTGGAAATCCCAGGGACATTTTTTTTCTGTTGTTATCAGTATCCTTCATTGTTGCCCTGATTTTTTCAGCCTTCTCTTCTGTTTCACAGTTTCATGTTTTAGGTTCTTTCTCACACTCTAATCTGTAAACACTGGCCAATGTTATTGTAGTTTCAAAGTAGTTTACATTCTTTGTCTTAAAGATATAGACAGCTGATGGACAGTTGTCCTGACCAATGGGATGGGGAGAGGTATCAACCTTCTCCCCCAGTCCCTGGCCTTTTTAAAGATACTATATATTGAAGTCAGACTTTCAAATAAAGTAGAGTTTTAGTTCATGCCTTCTAATCAAAGTGTGTGTGTTTGTGTGTGTGTGACGTACTGCATCACTTCATCACTTGCCATCACGTTATTTATGCTCAAAAATGATGACTTGCTTTTACCTTTTCAATTCTGAATGACTGACAGGTCTGCAGAAATCTTTCTTGCACATCCTTATACTCTCTTGAGTCTGGTTTTAGTTCCACTATTTTGAGTTGCTGATTTTCCATATGGTCCCATGTTGGAGGGAGCACTGTTGACTTTTGATCTGCAGAAGAAACATGATCAATCATACTCACGCAATTCCCCTGCTTAAAGTTAAACATGATCTGCTACAAATCCTTCCAGAAGTCCATACATCTTGCTTATGGGTGACTCAGAAAGAGGTATCTCCTTGTATTGTAAAGGACCAGTAGTAAATGGAAGAGGGTATGGCTCAAGAACAGAAGTGAGCTGAGATCTAGAACGACAATTGCTACAAGAAAATTATTGCTAATAAGCCTGTAAAGAATGCATTACTCTCTTTTCAAAATATTTTAAATAGCTACAAGGTTCTTTTATTTCCCAATTCAGTTCCTTTCTACTTTCTCCAGACAAGCACCTGCACAAAGCTCCTAACATATATTTTAAATATTCTCATCATTCCCTTCTCCTTTCTCTTACTGGATGCAACCAGGTTTTCACATGGGAACATCAATCTGTCAAGAGGCTTCTGCTTACCTTCAGATTTGTCAACACGTATAATGGATATCTGTCTTCCCTGGGCATCCACAGCAGTCTTACGTTCCATATCCACTATGTATATTTGCTCACCAATGGTGACTTTGATAGTTTTCTGCTTTCCAATGTAAGCATTTTCCAACTCCACATTTGTGAGACTGTTGAAGGGCACATAAGAATCCTCTCCAAAATATTTCCATTCAATTGAATTTTGTAAAAGTTTTGCTTGGTTCTCTTTAGCACCTTTTACCCTGAGGATCATTTTATGAACAGCTACAGCAGCCAGGCAGACATCTTTTGTAATCCCTGAAATATCAATAGAGGTAGGCTTCAAATTAAGAGTAATTTTTAGTTTCTTTTCTAGGTCATCTATTTCTTCATGCTCTTCTTCACCGAAATGAGAGATAGACTCATCTACAATTTCTGTTTGAGACTGTTCTTTTGAAATTGCACTTCTCAGCCATGTTTCAGCTTCTTCCACTTCTTTTTTATTTTCACCACAAATCTGCACAACAGCCAGGTTGATTTTCTTTTCTGAAACCACTTTGGTTTTTTCCTTTGGAGAATGTTTCTCAGAGCTCCAGAGTGCTACATTGAAATACATAAACATTGTCATTAACAGTAATTAGAATAAAAATTATTAGCTGGTGCTAAACAGATTGATCTATAACCTGTGTTTAAGTGACATCTACTTACATCTACCCATGTGATATGCCTTGGAAACAAATGATTTGATTCGTGTTGCAGTTGTAAGAGACTGAGAAGTAGACTTTTCTCTTTTCTGCATGCTTGCTTGGAACACACTCATCAGATGTGGCTGAAAGATGACAACTTTAATAGTTTTCACAGACGTAGCAGAATTCCTTTTTGCAAAGTCAGTTATTGCGTCTATCATGTTATCAGCCACCACAGTTGGATTGCGACGTGCCTCTCCTGAAAAAAGTTGCAGGTATTTCGTTCTAAAATGTATTAATAACTGTTACAGATGATTAAAACATCTTTAAAAGCACAGCTATGAACATACCCACACCATCACATGGATCATAAACAGGTTGAGAATAACGTCAGGCTGGCAATTAAGAAAGGTTTCTATTTTTCAGGAAAAGCAAGTTGTAGACCACCTTTCCAGCAAGGGAAAAATGGAAGTTTCCTTTTGTTGGCTTGGCAACCAATCAGGTTATGATGTATATGAGATGGCTTGGGTAACTAATAGGCCACAGGCCTGATGCTCAGTGGCCCAGTAGTCCATTCCTTGCTGAAAATGCAAGCCTAGTTTTATTCATGCAAGAGGTTCCCATGCACATGGGGTGCAGTTCTGCATTTTCCAACTCCAAGGATTTCTACCAAACTAACTGAAAATAACAAGAGAACAAAGAGGGACAATCTGGGCTTTTTGACAGGTTTGTGTTCCATCTATATCAGCCCTACTTTTGCAGCTGCTGGCCAGAGTTCCATCATCTACTGATTACAGCAATGGAGGAGTGGGTCCCTGGCTGTTCTCTGATGAGCTGCCCACACATACCAGGCTGCAAGTTCTTCAGCAAGCACAGACATACTTTTGAATCCCTGTTAGCAAGGAAGTGCTGGCTTTAGAAAACTCATGCTCTTTATGTACCAGATCACTGTACGGAGTAAAGCTTTCTAGCTTTCATAAGCCTCTAATAACATTTTTAAAGACTGCATATTTCCAAATAAATTTTCACCAAATAATAACCTCTCCAGATAAATCCCACTCATCACTTGAGCCCTGAAATTAGCAGAAACACATGCACTGAACCTTTTTCAGAAAAGGGAGACACAGACCTGTTCCAATTGCTGGGAAGGTGACAGAGGTGTACTGCTGCAGATCACACTCCTGGAGCACCTGGGAAACCAGGGACCTGATATCATCTTGGTGAACAAAATGAATTATTTTTTTGCATGGCAGATTTCCTGCCTGGGTGATGATATATTTGTTGACAGTTTGCTGGGCTGAAACATAAGTAGGAGAAAATAATCAACAATTATCCCCAATATAGATGTACTAGTCCTCATTAGGAAATAATAAATGGTGACAAATATGCCCCAGGATAAGCTTTGTGTCTCCTTCCATAAAGTGAGCGACCCTTCACTAAATTTTCACTTCCAAGGCACAAGAACTTAAGATTATTTTTGTAAAAGAATTGCCTCCTTTGGCAAATAAATTTAGTGTGTGCCTTTATTTGTCAGGTTTGCTGAGTAAACCTGGAGAACTTTGTGCAGACTGGCACTCTGCCTTCACACACACACACACACACACACACAGATACGCCATCTACCTGCAGGCCACCTAGCCCAAATCACCCTCTTGGCCTGTGCAAGAGAAGCTTATTTACCTTGGATCTCTTCCACATAATTCTTTTCCTTTGGTTGGTCTTCCAAGCTGACCACCACACCTGCATATTTCTCACTTCCCTTATTTTCTGGTGTTTTAAACCACATACTCATCCATCTTTACTCCTCTTTCATTATACTTGCTGTCCCACAGCTGTTTTTCGCCTATAATAAATGCCTCTTCTGAGGCAGCAACCCAGCTTCACACAACTGAAAAGTAGCACCCAGAGGATGTGGCAGCAAGTTACTAGGTAGGCCAAGAGCAAACATCTCGCTGAGAAATAACATAAGGAGTTGCAGCTACACAGTTGTTTCCAGTGAGAGATGGTTTCTCTATTAACATTTTTGCCAGCATCACCCCTTGCCCATGGCTCTGTTCAATGTTGACTCTTTTTATCATGGAAATCTTTATTGGAATAACAGGATGCAATAACTAATAGATTTGGATCTTTATGTATGCTTAGAAGCTGTCTCCTCTTGAAGATTTTTCCTTTCCTTCCCTCATTAGATGTTTTACAAAGATCACATTAACTGATTAAAAACTAGTTGCTGTAACACAGTGCATAATACAGATGGAACTACTGTAGTCAGTACTGAGAAAGTATTCCAAGAGATTCCCTGCCACGCATTAACACCTTTGGAAAGGTCAGAAATGTTGTATCATACCTAGTACACCACATTCATCTTCAACTGCTTTTCCAGCACCATTCAGAATTGCTTTGGAGACACCTTAAATGAGAAGAGCAAGATGAATCCACTGTTACTGCCGGTAAAGTCCTATCTAAGGCAAAACTGTATGCCTCATCACATCTAAAACACCTCAATTCTGGTATCATTACAGATTATAAATGAAAAACACTGCAGCCAAAATTTTAGCCTTATATGCTTTTCAATTCAAATTGATGTTTTGAGTACCTAACAAGTTTCACTAAGGTCAAAACCCCATTGAGGACTGTCTCCTCCTTTAGTCTGAGAGGTGTTCTATAGAAAGATTACATATACGTGTATCTCAAATATTAGTTTCCCTTTCCCTTTCTGCAAGGGAGTCTTAAACATGCCGTCCCGTAACATAGATTAACAAGTGAATAAAGTTTCAGACACTTCCTTATTGAACTTTTGTACCCTAAGAAGCAAAACAGAAACTACACTGTGAAACAAATAGAAGGGTTTAAAGCATTGAAGAAAAATACATGCTCCTCTTCTTTCCCAGCACTTCCAAGCACACATACTTTTTCACACATAATATCAATTAAAATACCTATTCTGAGGTTGAAGGTTGGGTTTGTTATGTTTACAATGGCATCTCCTTCCTCCTTGGTAATATCACCTTCTGCCACCCGCAACACGATAGAGCCAATGGTCATTTCAAGCACATCCTGTGCTGAGGTCGAAGAGATAGCAGAAAAAGCTGCAGGGAAAGAAATACAGACCCTGAGCAGAAGGGAGTGATGATGTAAAAGAAAAGGACTTTTTCCTGGGTACAATGCCTACAGAAACCACAGTTTGGCTACAGACTTAGCCTATGAAAAGGATTGCCTGCCATGCTAACTGAAAATCATTCCTTCTCACAGGAGTCTGTACTCAACCTGCACTCACTCCCATAATTTCTATGATGGCAGGATGGCAGGGAAAATGTGTTTTGCTGCATGCCTGGTATGCAGACACTACTTAGTGACATCTTACCATTGCAAAACTCCAATGTAAGAGACCAGCAAACTTTCCAAGTCTCACTGTCTTGCTCCTGTGTCCCACAGAGTTCCCAGGCAGGTTCTCTACTTCTTGAAAAGGTGGAACTTTTTACCCATGTGTTATTGTAAAATCATAATTAAGTTTTCAACATGTAACTCATTTTTCTACAGGCTGCAGTTCCATTAAGATGGATAATACCAACAACATTTCAGTTTGGTTTTGCTATTCATCTGAACACATAAATGATTTAGAAGCATTTCAAAGACTACTTTAACACACATAGCCAGGATCTCACCTGCCTTCCCAGGACAGAGGAAGACGCTGACTTGTTCACAGTTTAATCGTCTGCTGCAGCAATAAAAGAAAATGCACTACTTATGCCCTTGACACCTTATAGCTTCTGCTGTTCCAATTTGCAGGGGCGCTATCCAGATAAGGAAGCACAGGAACACTTTTCTTAGCATCTCTAACACTGTTTCAGACATAACAGACACTCGGCCTGAAAATACTGCCTTTACAGCAGCCACTCAGACTTGGGGAATGACATGCTCACCAAGCCAGTACTAAATACCCATAATGAATGCATTCCCTGAAATACTTGAAAAAAATTTAAAACATCAGTATGCACACAGCTTCTGTGAATAAACCTTACCTGTGCTTTGGCTAGAGTCATTTAGAGGAGGCTTCTGCGCTTTAACAGCTACAGACCTGTTTTCAAATTCATCTGAAAATTCCTAGAGAATGAAATTACAATCAACCCTGGTAGAAGTCTTTACACAGTAGAAATAAAGATTTGAAAAGCAAAACTAAAAAACATGCAGGAAGAGCTAAATGCAGATTACTTCACGTCATCTGCCACAATGCTGATGGCAAGTCCTGACAGATGTTGCTCTCAAGATAGCAAGGCTATTCAGTGTAAGCAGCACATAGAATCACAAATAACTGAGTCAAAGCCCTAGTTACCGTTCCACAGGGATACAGCAGCAGAAGGCATCCTTACAGCAAGTGAGTAATTCACACTAGCTCAGCCCTTACAGGTAATGCCACCCTTCTCTATGCACAATAGCTCAGGCTTTGATGCAGTAGCCTTCAAGTTTAGCCTTTCAAAAATGTACCAGCTCTTGCACAAAGTACAGAAGGCAACAGATGTAGAAACACTTATGTGGACATCAATTCACAGCATGACTGCTCTTTTTTGGTCTGAAATGAGTAACTTGAGTGTGGATATAGAAAATTTATGCTAAAGGGATGCTAAAAAGAGGGGAATGGAGAATATTTATATGTTTCTTCTGGAGAAGTTTACCAGCACAGCAATCCTAGCAGAATGATTCCTCCTAAAAAGACACCAGCACTCCAGTTAAAGCACACCTTTTTTCTAAGAGTGCAGGTACTGAAGCAGGAATTACAGCAAACCTGTCTGACCTACAGACTGAAGAATTCGGTGAGTTCATGAGATAAAGAGTAATTACAGTTTTGTATGTATTACTCCCAGGAAACAGAGAAGGACAGGAAGGGAGCAGACTGTACTTGTTACAAGGGTGACCATGGGAGGTAGAATCAAAAAGAGAACTTTCAGTATAGATGAGAGAGACTGCCAGCAAACATTTTCTTTAGTATAAGAACAAGCACCTTGCAGATTCTTTGAAGATCATCAGATAGCCAAGTATCATGAGACAGACTCAGATATACCATAATATAACAGAGAGAGGAAACCACAGTAACTCACCTGAATATTAGCTATGTCTTTTGTGTGCAACAGAAAGTGAACTTCTTCAAGAGAATTTACTCTCTTTTTACTACTGAATTCAAACACTTTGTCAAATAATAATTTAGCAACAACAGATCTTGGGAATTCTAAATTCCCTGTCCCAATTGCTGGAAAAGTAATTGATTTCAAAGACAGTTCTTCAGCAATCTCCAGGCATTTTGTGATTATGTCACCCAAGACCTGTAAAGCACAATTATTTTTTCAGTTACTGAAGGTAATTTTTTTCCAGTATGTGTAATGTAACACTTTCCCTTTCAGCTATCTCTTGGTATTAAAATACTATTAATTACATATGAGGAATTGACAAGAAATTTATTAGTCAATAAGGGATCAACTCACAGTTTAAAAAGAACGAGTCAAACTATCTCATCTTCCGTAACACTGTCCCCCATTTCAAAGGAAAAGTGGCATTAAATACACTATGAATCCCAGACAAATTCTGGCAAATAAAAACCCTTTTACCTTTAAAGGTGTGTTTCTCTGGGACCACACAGGTACCACAGCATGAAGCACAACACTGCAAGCCAGATTGTAACCTTTAGTTTTGAACACAGATCCTTCCTCAGGAGTTCTTCCACCACCTTCTCTTTTCAAGTCTGTCTGAAGCACTGGCCCTGCCTTGCTTAGCAAAGCTTTACCAAGTGGCCCTCTGTCAAGCTGGAGATCTCTGCCAACGCTGACAACAACAATAGATGTCTGAAAAACACACAAGCAAAAACTCTAGCTTGTAAGTATCAAATTCAAATTTTGCATTGGATAATCAAATGCAGCCTGCTTGATGGTTTACAAGGTAAATTTTTGGGACAGCAATCAGAGCGAACAAGATTTTGGAATAAACCAGAAATTATGCTCAATTCTAATATCATGAGCCTGCCCAAAGAAACACAAAAGTGAGTTAACAATGAAATTAATTTCAGCCAAATGGGAGAAACGTAACAATTCTGCATTCCTCATTTATTCATTCTACCTCCATTTAAAAAACATTTGTGGAAGTTTGTTCTCAAAGAGAGGCTCGCAGACCAAAACTTGAGTTCACTGAGGTAGGCAGGGCCTCCTATGCATGGCTGGTTTAGGGGGACAAGCAGATGCTGAAGACAAAGAAGACTGGGGGTAATCTAAGGAGAAAGAAGTGAGAAAAGCAGTAACTTATCTATGAGAGAAATACGATGGGCACCGAACATTGTGTCATATATAGCTCCTACATTTAGCTCCTCAGGAAGGGCCCCTATATACATTTTAACTTATTCTGCCCTGGCCAACTGGAGGAGCTGCATGCACAAGCTGTGGGAGGCAATCTCAGAGGTTCTGCAGGCCATTGCAGGAAGGGACCTGGACAGAGCTGCTTCCAGTATTGGCAATCCCAGTAAAGTATCTATCAGCCAGCTAATAGAAATTCAGTGCAGAGGCAACTGGAAATCAATTAACTGACACCAGTTCTCCACAGGAAGTGCAATACCAACTGCATGTTTCATGCCAGTGTTCACCAATTACATTGGTTTTGTGTTTGTTAGTTTTAAAAAAAGACACAAAAGAACCCATTTGATACTTCAATAGGACATAATTTAGAACACTTACTGTAGCATCTTCAATACTTCCTGTTTGCAGCACGATGTTAAGGCCTTCCTGAGTTGTTATGAATGGGAAGTTCTTAATACACTTAGATTTCCTCTGCCTAGGCTGAGGAACTGTACTGACATGATGCAGTGACCTGTGGGAAGGTGAAGAATCTGGAAACACTTCTCTAAATGCCTTGCTGAAAGCCTGAATGTTATCCTGTGCAGAACCCACAAGATGAATCTCTTTCAAGCTGCTGTTCCCTTTGAATTCTTCCAAGGTGTCCTTGATGGAAGATACAATCGAATAAGTGCACAGTTCCAGTGGGAAGCCAAAAATCCCTCCACTTATCGCAGGCAGAGCTATGGAACGATGCTTCTTTGTTTCAGCTAGTTGTAAACAATTTTTCACCGTCTTCCTCAACAAGTTCACACACGTTTCTGATTTCTCCTTGCTCCACCTGGGCCCAACAGCATGGATGACGTTCTTGCAGGGCAGTTTCCCGGCGCACGTGATCACTGCGCAGCCAGGCTCCAAATTCCCAAGCCTCCTCACCAGCTCATCGCACTCCTCCTGCAGTGCTGGGCCAGCTGCTCTTGATAGGGCATCAGCAAGGCCACCGATGTGTTCCAGTTTCTCATTAGATGCATTCACCACAACATCAACAGCATGAGAGCACAAGTCAGCTTTATAAAGCGCCATTACAGTTTCACCCATGGCCACCTGCATACAGAGCTTGCCTCTGTTACTATGTTCTTTTTGTTCTTGCAGCTGCTCTTCTGGCTGCTCTTCCAGCAGGACTAAACACTTGAACGTTTGTTTTATATGGGGGCCCAAAAGGTGTGCTTGTTCTTTTACATAAGCTTTGGCTCCTGGCAAGTCAATTACCACACGCCTAAAATGCAGGCCAGACAGAATTTGCTCAACTAAGCTCACTCCCTCCAGCACTTTTGTCTTTGGCCCAGTCAAGGATATAACTTCACCGTTTTTCTGTGTGGTAAAGTCAATTTTCACACCTTCTTTTTGTAAGGGAGCCCAATCATCAATCTTCTCTTTCTCAAAAAACTTTATGAGTGCCATTGGCTTTCCTTCAATGACCCTTTGCACCTGTGTGTTTTCATCTATAAAGCTGGAAAGTTCCTCAAAGGCTTTTGCTACTGCTTCAGAAAGACCAGCAATCATGATCTGAGTCTCTGCCTGAGTGACTGCTACAGCTCCATTACAGCAGTTTTCCTGGGCTAGCATCTGCCACTCCTCCTTCTGGAGGACTGACTCATCCTCCAAAGTAATACTTTTGTGGTCCAGTTCTTTCTTTATTTCTTCCTCTGCTTTTAGGAGGTCTTCAGGAGTCTTCCCTTTCAGGATGATCTCTCCTGCACCAAGCTCATAAATAGCACTAACGTGTTTTGATATGAACAGGCTCTGTGACAGGGTTTCATTATCAATACGCTCTAAAAACTGAAAAATGCAAGGGTGGATATTAATTGTTTTCTTCACCATTTTGTGTACATGATCGAGTATTTCTCCTTTTACTTTATAAACTTCCTCAGGCACTCCAGATAGGTTAACACTCTTCTGCAAATAATCATAACTTATTTGCAGGTCTGGGAACTCTATACGAAATTTTTCTTCAAGGCCAGTAATCTGTAGAAGTCCATATTCCCCTGGATTCACTGTCTTGACTTCCAGTTCAGTTCTTTGCTTTTCTCTTTCAATTTCTCTGGTGGCCTTTTTGACCAGAAGCTTCAGTTCTTGTTCAACCTTCTTCACAACTTCTTTTTCACCTACCAGAACATGTAAATCCTTGGAAGTATGTGGGATTATGAGAACTTCGTCATGGGGAAAGCTGTTCCTAATGGCTTCCCACACTTCTGTGCTTACTTGACATTGAATTGTTTCATATTTTGATATGCTGTGTGAAAATGCTGTGGAAACTTTTTCTTTCCATGCCTTGACCAATCGAGATACTGATCTCTTCCGCTCAGAAAAAATAGCTGAAGGATGCAAAGTAACTTTTGGATCTGCACAGAGGGAGTCAGGCCACATTGGCACACAATTACACTCCCCCATTTCATGATCTATTGCCTCAATTAAGTTACTATTTCCTTGCAAATAATTCCAGATATAGGGATCCAGAGGCAATGTAATTGGATCTGGCTTCTTTATCTGTGGCCCTTCCTTTCCATATAGAGCTGTTTCCAGTGAGGTGTAGTAAGGATAGACAAAGATTGGTGTTTTGTTGAGTGAATGCTTCTTTGCCAGGATATTGGTTACATCTAAAACAAACAAACAACCCCCCAAGTTATTAATGTCAGCACTTAAGGTCTTCTCTTTTGTTTTGTTTTTTTTTTCGTTGTTTGGGTTTTTTTTAAACTATATTTTCTCTATAATAATGTTTGTTATTTTTAAGAATATTTTTAGATTAATTTCCTCCCCTTCACAGATAGAAATAGTTCCAAATTTTTGAAGAATCATTTATTTTAAGTGCCAGAAACTAAGGTGAAGAAAGACAGTCAAGCACAACAGCATCTACCTGTGGGGGGAGGTGTGCATAATCTCTGCCCCCACTTCTCTTACATGCTGAATTTGAAGTGCCCAGCTCTACAGTTGTTTGGGATATTACTCAGCAGTCCAAACCACAGCTCCTGTTTTCCCCAAAAAGATCATCTCTTTCCTTCAGCTCCCCTTCATCTCTCCCCTTCACTGCAATGCCTCCAGCTTCTCCTTTGTCCTACACTTTTCACAGTCACTCATCTTTCTGCCACTGACTGGACAACGCACAGCATCTGCTCTCTAGCCAAAGAGCTGCCCAAGAATTGTCCTGAGATGAGCCAGACAAGACATATTGCTGTGGGCAGCTGGTGGTCAAGATGGCAGGTGGGGTGAAGTCCCCTGTGCCTGCGGGGCTGTGCACTCTCCACAGAACTCAAACTGCAACCTGAACCCTGTACAGATCAAGGCCTGGGTGAAATAAACTGCCTCGAAAATGAAAAAATTCTATGCCTTATGCCCAGTTGGTCCAAAACTGAAGCTTGCACTCCAGTTAGCACGAGACCTGCGGGCAAAGCACCAGATCTGCTGTTTTACAAGGGCAAAGGAGGCATTTCCCTAGAAAAGCCACATTTTGGTCTTTAAATGAGAGTTTCTCAAAGAAATAAGGGCTCTGCATTTCTTCATTACCTTTTTGGTCACCAAATGTAATGATAGCTGCATCCTCATCAGGCAGCTGTTGAACATCCACCCTTTGCGCACCTCCGTACTTCTCATTTTCAAAGTAGATGGTTATATAGTGACTGGGGGTGTTGGGTGGTATATTTTCAACCCGAACACTTTTTGTTTGCTCAAGGCACCGTGCAGTAATGTTTTGTTTCCTTGCTCTCTGGTTTTGATTAAGCTTTTTAGCAAATTCCTCTGCATCTAGAAAGAGAAAGGAGAAGAAAAAAGAAGAGTTCAAACTCGGAGCTTGTTTTTCTACCATGATGTTAGCAGACTATCACTGTGTGCACTGATCAGCACGCTGAATTACGAAATCAGCTCAGAGCTGCCCACAAAGCTTTCTTTCCACATATTCAGTATCTGTCACTTATATTCTCCTCATGGTTGATCACAACTGTTGACTACAATGATTGCAGACAGAATTTGCCACTAGTTTTCCTACTGACTCTCAGTGGGTTTCTTTAACCCCAGCAGAAAACAAGATCAGGTTCATTTTTGGGCTATGGCTTTGTACACAACTAATAAGACACAAGTTCACAGTTCAAATTCTCTCAGTTTTATGATAAATATATTCTTATTTTGGCTATTTCCCCCCTGTTATCCTCACAATAAAAGACAGGTCACTTTTCTGTCTGTTAAGGAAAAACAATTAAATTTCTTAAAGATCTACTTATTTACTAAAGGCTACTCCAAAAATTTAGGACTGGAGCATGACTTGAGAGACAAGTCATTTATTTCTAAGGCAAAAAAACCTACACCTTCTCTGAAGGACATCTTTTGGCAAGGACAGCTTTTACCATCCTTCTGTGCTCAGACCAAGTACATCTTTCATTGCTTAAGTTAAACTTTGGTTTTAGTACTACCTGTTGTGATTACTACCCAAACCAGAGCTAGCTCTCTTTCTGACTTGCATACTATTCCTCACAGATAAAGGTTATGGCATTTACTTTAGTAGAGTAAATCCTCCTTTAAAAGGACACAATATCAGATCAAGCCTTAAAAATACATAAGACAATACTTCCAGCTTAATCTCACTCACACACATGCATACAAACATGTAGCTAATAAGACAGAGCTTCAACTCTGACTCCTTCTTACCAGTATTTCCAGTAAAAGTAACCACAGCAGCACATAACTCGGGTATCATTTCCACACTGAAGTCACCATCATCTTCCGACAAGCCGCTGACATTCTCTACCAGCATAACTAATATGCAATCTTTTGTTGTCTCCTTCACATTTTCCAGTACAACTGCAGTGGGAAGCAGGGATCCTTCAGAGTTCTCCACTTGGCACGACTCCTGGGAAGTCTCCACTTGCCATGGCTTCACAACCAGATCAATTTTACTCAAGTGATGCTTTCTTTGCAAAACTTCTTGGGCATCTAGTCCCACAGAAAAACAGAGATGTCACAGCAGAGTACAATGTTAAACAATAGCAATAATACACCATTTCTGCTTAGAGCAATACCCACAGAGAGATCCTGCACCAGCAAAAGCCTATTTTTAAGAAGGACCTTAAGCAGTGTTACACCCATAACACACCTTGCTCATCCTGAAAGGTGATGATCACTTGCTGATTCTTTTTGACATAGGACTCAATGGTCCCCCCACCAGACTTCCTTTTATTTTCAAAGTACATTTCCAAAATCTCATCTTCTATTTCCTCTCCAAAGGGAGTGGTTACTACTACAGCAGAATTCCTAGATGATGCTTTCTCTGCTTCCAATTTCTCACATGATTCTGAAAAAAAAATCACATCCTAATGCCTTAGGCAAAAGTTAAGGAAAAAACCAAGCTTCCTATCTTCCAAACTTTCACGCCACTTTTTGTTCAGATCACACTGAAGGTCAGGGAGAAGAAAAGGGTAAGAATCTCAAACAAGCATATCACGAGCAGGACTTGCCATATCAACACGTAGGGAGGAAATGCTTCAGTTCATTACCGGGCAACAACAGCAGAAGTAAAAGATACAAAAGCTTTTTCACAAACACACAATGAGGGGAAACAGTGCTCCCCATTCACAGTTCCAGACATTGCTGTGGGTCACCTGGGGTCTATACCTGTGGGCTGCCACAGCTGCTCAGGTGTACCTGGGGTACACAGCTCCCAATGCTCCGGCACAGGGTGGCCCCAGCAAGGCTAGCAGCAGCTGGGAAGGTTTGGGTAGGGACAGCCTTAGCCAGAACTGCTGTCCCCNTTTCACCCATGGCCACCTGCATACAGAGCTTGCCTCTGTTACTATGTTCTTTTTGTTCTTGCAGCTGCTCTTCTGGCTGCTCTTCCAGCAGGACTAAACACTTGAACGTTTGTTTTATATGGGGGCCCAAAAGGTGTGCTTGTTCTTTTACATAAGCTTTGGCTCCTGGCAAGTCAATTACCACACGCCTAAAATGCAGGCCAGACAGAATTTGCTCAACTAAGCTCACTCCCTCCAGCACTTTTGTCTTTGGCCCAGTCAAGGATATAACTTCACCGTTTTTCTGTGTGGTAAAGTCAATTTTCACACCTTCTTTTTGTAAGGGAGCCCAATCATCAATCTTCTCTTTCTCAAAAAACTTTATGAGTGCCATTGGCTTTCCTTCAATGACCCTTTGCACCTGTGTGTTTTCATCTATAAAGCTGGAAAGTTCCTCAAAGGCTTTTGCTACTGCTTCAGAAAGACCAGCAATCATGATCTGAGTCTCTGCCTGAGTGACTGCTACAGCTCCATTACAGCAGTTTTCCTGGGCTAGCATCTGCCACTCCTCCTTCTGGAGGACTGACTCATCCTCCAAAGTAATACTTTTGTGGTCCAGTTCTTTCTTTATTTCTTCCTCTGCTTTTAGGAGGTCTTCAGGAGTCTTCCCTTTCAGGATGATCTCTCCTGCACCAAGCTCATAAATAGCACTAACGTGTTTTGATATGAACAGGCTCTGTGACAGGGTTTCATTATCAATACGCTCTAAAAACTGAAAAATGCAAGGGTGGATATTAATTGTTTTCTTCACCATTTTGTGTACATGATCGAGTATTTCTCCTTTTACTTTATAAACTTCCTCAGGCACTCCAGATAGGTTAACACTCTTCTGCAAATAATCATAACTTATTTGCAGGTCTGGGAACTCTATACGAAATTTTTCTTCAAGGCCAGTAATCTGTAGAAGTCCATATTCCCCTGGATTCACTGTCTTGACTTCCAGTTCAGTTCTTTGCTTTTCTCTTTCAATTTCTCTGGTGGCCTTTTTGACCAGAAGCTTCAGTTCTTGTTCAACCTTCTTCACAACTTCTTTTTCACCTACCAGAACATGTAAATCCTTGGAAGTATGTGGGATTATGAGAACTTCGTCATGGGGAAAGCTGTTCCTAATGGCTTCCCACACTTCTGTGCTTACTTGACATTGAATTGTTTCATATTTTGATATGCTGTGTGAAAATGCTGTGGAAACTTTTTCTTTCCATGCCTTGACCAATCGAGATACTGATCTCTTCCGCTCAGAAAAAATAGCTGAAGGATGCAAAGTAACTTTTGGATCTGCACAGAGGGAGTCAGGCCACATTGGCACACAATTACACTCCCCCATTTCATGATCTATTGCCTCAATTAAGTTACTATTTCCTTGCAAATAATTCCAGATATAGGGATCCAGAGGCAATGTAATTGGATCTGGCTTCTTTATCTGTGGCCCTTCCTTTCCATATAGAGCTGTTTCCAGTGAGGTGTAGTAAGGATAGACAAAGATTGGTGTTTTGTTGAGTGAATGCTTCTTTGCCAGGATATTGGTTACATCTAAAACAAACAAACAACCCCCCAAGTTATTAATGTCAGCACTTAAGGTCTTCTCTTTTGTTTTGTTTTTTTTTTTCGTTGTTTGGGTTTTTTTTAAACTATATTTTCTCTATAATAATGTTTGTTATTTTTAAGAATATTTTTAGATTAATTTCCTCCCCTTCACAGATAGAAATAGTTCCAAATTTTTGAAGAATCATTTATTTTAAGTGCCAGAAACTAAGGTGAAGAAAGACAGTCAAGCACAACAGCATCTACCTGTGGGGGGAGGTGTGCATAATCTCTGCCCCCACTTCTCTTACATGCTGAATTTGAAGTGCCCAGCTCTACAGTTGTTTGGGATATTACTCAGCAGTCCAAACCACAGCTCCTGTTTTCCCCAAAAAGATCATCTCTTTCCTTCAGCTCCCCTTCATCTCTCCCCTTCACTGCAATGCCTCCAGCTTCTCCTTTGTCCTACACTTTTCACAGTCACTCATCTTTCTGCCACTGACTGGACAACGCACAGCATCTGCTCTCTAGCCAAAGAGCTGCCCAAGAATTGTCCTGAGATGAGCCAGACAAGACATATTGCTGTGGGCAGCTGGTGGTCAAGATGGCAGGTGGGGTGAAGTCCCCTGTGCCTGCGGGGCTGTGCACTCTCCACAGAACTCAAACTGCAACCTGAACCCTGTACAGATCAAGGCCTGGGTGAAATAAACTGCCTCGAAAATGAAAAAATTCTATGCCTTATGCCCAGTTGGTCCAAAACTGAAGCTTGCACTCCAGTTAGCACGAGACCTGCGGGCAAAGCACCAGATCTGCTGTTTTACAAGGGCAAAGGAGGCATTTCCCTAGAAAAGCCACATTTTGGTCTTTAAATGAGAGTTTCTCAAAGAAATAAGGGCTCTGCATTTCTTCATTACCTTTTTGGTCACCAAATGTAATGATAGCTGCATCCTCATCAGGCAGCTGTTGAACATCCACCCTTTGCGCACCTCCGTACTTCTCATTTTCAAAGTAGATGGTTATATAGTGACTGGGGGTGTTGGGTGGTATATTTTCAACCCGAACACTTTTTGTTTGCTCAAGGCACCGTGCAGTAATGTTTTGTTTCCTTGCTCTCTGGTTTTGATTAAGCTTTTTAGCAAATTCCTCTGCATCTAGAAAGAGAAAGGAGAAGAAAAAAGAAGAGTTCAAACTCGGAGCTTGTTTTTCTACCATGATGTTAGCAGACTATCACTGTGTGCACTGATCAGCACGCTGAATTACGAAATCAGCTCAGAGCTGCCCACAAAGCTTTCTTTCCACATATTCAGTATCTGTCACTTATATTCTCCTCATGGTTGATCACAACTGTTGACTACAATGATTGCAGACAGAATTTGCCACTAGTTTTCCTACTGACTCTCAGTGGGTTTCTTTAACCCCAGCAGAAAACAAGATCAGGTTCATTTTTGGGCTATGGCTTTGTACACAACTAATAAGACACAAGTTCACAGTTCAAATTCTCTCAGTTTTATGATAAATATATTCTTATTTTGGCTATTTCCCCCCTGTTATCCTCACAATAAAAGACAGGTCACTTTTCTGTCTGTTAAGGAAAAACAATTAAATTTCTTAAAGATCTACTTATTTACTAAAGGCTACTCCAAAAATTTAGGACTGGAGCATGACTTGAGAGACAAGTCATTTATTTCTAAGGCAAAAAAACCTACACCTTCTCTGAAGGACATCTTTTGGCAAGGACAGCTTTTACCATCCTTCTGTGCTCAGACCAAGTACATCTTTCATTGCTTAAGTTAAACTTTGGTTTTAGTACTACCTGTTGTGATTACTACCCAAACCAGAGCTAGCTCTCTTTCTGACTTGCATACTATTCCTCACAGATAAAGGTTATGGCATTTACTTTAGTAGAGTAAATCCTCCTTTAAAAGGACACAATATCAGATCAAGCCTTAAAAATACATAAGACAATACTTCCAGCTTAATCTCACTCACACACATGCATACAAACATGTAGCTAATAAGACAGAGCTTCAACTCTGACTCCTTCTTACCAGTATTTCCAGTAAAAGTAACCACAGCAGCACATAACTCGGGTATCATTTCCACACTGAAGTCACCATCATCTTCCGACAAGCCGCTGACATTCTCTACCAGCATAACTAATATGCAATCTTTTGTTGTCTCCTTCACATTTTCCAGTACAACTGCAGTGGGAAGCAGGGATCCTTCAGAGTTCTCCACTTGGCACGACTCCTGGGAAGTCTCCACTTGCCATGGCTTCACAACCAGATCAATTTTACTCAAGTGATGCTTTCTTTGCAAAACTTCTTGGGCATCTAGTCCCACAGAAAAACAGAGATGTCACAGCAGAGTACAATGTTAAACAATAGCAATAATACACCATTTCTGCTTAGAGCAATACCCACAGAGAGATCCTGCACCAGCAAAAGCCTATTTTTAAGAAGGACCTTAAGCAGTGTTACACCCATAACACACCTTGCTCATCCTGAAAGGTGATGATCACTTGCTGATTCTTTTTGACATAGGACTCAATGGTCCCCCCACCAGACTTCCTTTTATTTTCAAAGTACATTTCCAAAATCTCATCTTCTATTTCCTCTCCAAAGGGAGTGGTTACTACTACAGCAGAATTCCTAGATGATGCTTTCTCTGCTTCCAATTTCTCACATGATTCTGAAAAAAAAATCACATCCTAATGCCTTAGGCAAAAGTTAAGGAAAAAACCAAGCTTCCTATCTTCCAAACTTTCACGCCACTTTTTGTTCAGATCACACTGAAGGTCAGGGAGAAGAAAAGGGTAAGAATCTCAAACAAGCATATCACGAGCAGGACTTGCCATATCAACACGTAGGGAGGAAATGCTTCAGTTCATTACCGGGCAACAACAGCAGAAGTAAAAGATACAAAAGCTTTTTCACAAACACACAATGAGGGGAAACAGTGCTCCCCATTCACAGTTCCAGACATTGCTGTGGGTCACCTGGGGTCTATACCTGTGGGCTGCCACAGCTGCTCAGGTGTACCTGGGGTACACAGCTCCCAATGCTCCGGCACAGGGTGGCCCCAGCAAGGCTAGCAGCAGCTGGGAAGGTTTGGGTAGGGACAGCCTTAGCCAGAACTGCTGTCCCCTAAGGAACTGACCTGTCTGGGGCAGCCAGTGAAGTGGGGGCTCTAAAGAGACTCACAGAAAGGAAAAAATACATTTATTTCTTTTGGCCTGGGTTCACAATTCCCACACTACATTACACAAACAACACAAGCCACGAGGGCAACCAGGGCACTGCTGCAGCAGAAAGGTCCAGAAAACCAATGGAGCAAGAATACAATGGTCACCACTGGGTAAGTGACACACTTACCTGTCTTCTCCTGCTGCGTACACACAGGGGTTTCCTTATTTTGGCAGATGGGAAGAGACATCTGGGGTTCATTAACTAGAGGTAAATGACAAATGGTTTCTCAGTAGCTGGGTACTTCAAGAAGAAAGTGAACACATTAATGTACACCCAGGAGCTAACACAGCTTGAATTAAGTTTCATTTGACACTGTCAGAATCACAGACTTCCACAGGTTTCTCTTTTAAAACCCTATCTTGAATTGGTTACAGGAATTCTGAGGAATTCTCAGGAGCTCTGAGCTCAAGAAGCCTTGGGCATAATGTTAGCACGCAGTCATGCTGCGTGAACCACCATGAGCAATCCTGCCATACACTACAGCACTTTCCTTGCACAAAAAGCTGCACTGAACATGCGAAGTGCTGAGGACATCTGCCCTTGGGAGGGGAAGTGTCTTTGAAAACCGGGACCTCTGGAAGAGCCTCTGTCAATGGGCTGCAATGGGTGTTTACTTCAGGATGCATTTGACTCTGCAGGACTGCTGAACTTCCTAGTTTAGAAGAAGAGGAAATGTAGCTACATTAGAAAACCAAAAACAATGGTAAGATTGACCAAACTGCTTTTCCAGCCAGCGCCCTCACCTGTGCAATCACCCCGCTGTGCACAAGCAGGTACTTTGGAAGCAGTGCTCAGCGAGCTGTGTGCGTACTAGCCCCGTGTATGTCTCTATGTACTGATAGTCACATATTGATTAGCTGTGTATTGGCCATGTGTGCGTATTGATCAGTCCAACGCGTGTGTATTAGCCAGATGTGCATTGAGTAGCTGTGCGTGTATTGATTGTGCAGTGTGTGTGTATGTGTGTATTAACCGTGACAGCGTGGTCGGTCTGTCGGGTACCTGGGATGTGGCTCGGGGGCTACACTTTAGGAATTACATCCTGTTTGCGGTTCGGGAAGTGAAGGGGAGCGCTGGGGAGGAGAATCAAAGCGCTACAGGGCCGTTCGCCCGGCCCAGCCAAGCAGGCGGCTCCGTCTGTTTCCCCATCCCCGCTCCTTCTCAGGGCGCCCCGGGCCGGTGCCTCGCCAGCCCCGGAGCCCCCCGCGCTCCCGCCGCAGCTCGTACCTGGCGCCTCGGTCCCGCCGNCGCAGCGGGAAGGCGCACGGGCGCTGCCCCTCCATGGCCGCCCGGAGCTCCTCTCCCCGCCGCGCTATCGCTTTCGATTCTTGGCGGCTCCGCCCAGGGCCGGGCACAGGCCTCCTCCTCCTGCGGGCCCCTCGGGATGGCCGGAGGCCCCGGGCCCCGCCGCGCCGCCTCGCCGGGGCAGGACGGGCTTCTCACCGGCCCCGGAGCGCGCCCGGGCCGCGCAGCCCCTTGTGCCTCCGCAAGAACCAAGTGTCACAGCGCTTTCGGCCTCTGAACTTCAAATGGTTAACCACTGGCTGACACTCGCTCTCCCTGCCTTACCCTTTCAAATGAAGCCATGATGCAAAGTAGAATTACTATTTTCATCATTCTTTGCCAGAGACGCTTCCGCAACCGTGGAAGGGTACAATAAGTGTTCATTTCAGACCAGCTTGTCAGCTAGCTGTAAAGTTTTCAACTGAGTGCTCAGGACTTTCCCTCGCAAAGGTTAGTTTTGAGCTATTTCGTGCTGTATATTTCACCCCTGTGGCCAAATATGGGACACTAAAATAGCAGCTAAATGAAGTTTTCCCCTCTAACTTCACTGAACATTCATTGAAGAAATGGATAAATAACTAAATGTCATTAAAAATTTTAAGCATCCATCTAAGCCTAGGTATTATCACACTGCTGAGTGACTCATGGGGATGTCTTTGTTTTTTGGTGGGCGACTGATTTATCTGTTATTTCCTAATGCACTGTCCTTGACTAGCCCAGATACATGCTCTCCTCCCTTGCTGTAACCCTGAAAAAATTCCTCACTGTGATTGTAGATTGAGTACATTGAGCCCTAACCTGTACAACTATGATTAGAAAATAAAGGTCTGTACAGCTGGATGAAGGATAAAGGTTTCAGGAAAGTTGCATGACTGTCACCAGGACTCTGGTGCACAATTCAGCCTGCAAACTTTGGCACAGACAAAATGGGAGCTGGTGAGTTACCCGACAGGGGTCTGACATCAGTGAACTGGCTTACCGGGACAGAAAGTGAAACGAGAGACCAAAAGTAGCTGAGAACATTTTTGATCTTCACATCTGTCTTGGTCTGGGATAGACTTGATTTTCTTCTTAGTAGCTGGTATTGGGCTGTGTTGTGGATTTAGTACGAGAACAATGTTGACAACACACGGAGGGTTTAGGTGTTGCTAAGGAGTGTTTACCCCAAGGACTTTTCAGTTTCCCATGCTCTGCGAGCAAACAGATGCACAGGAAGCCACGAAGGAGCATGGCCAGGACAGGTGATTCAAAGTGCCCAGAGGGATCTTCCAAACCACAGAGCATCAGTACAGAAACTGGGGGCACTCAGCTGAGGGGGACGATTGCTACTCAGTGACGGGCTGGGCATCAGCCAGCAGCTGGTGAGCAACCGTGCTGTGCATCACTTGTTTCTCGTGGGTTTTATTCTCCTGATTCTCTCTTTCTCATTACAATTATTAGTAATAGCATATTTCATTTTGTTTTAATTAATAGACTGTTCTTGTTTGAATGCACAAGGCTTACTTTTCCATTTCTCTGCCTGCTGGGTTGGGGGGTCAGCAAGTGACTGTGTGGTACGTAGCTGCTGGCTGGGGTTGAAGAACAATGACAGCTTGTTCTTTCCATGTGCAGAAAAGTTACTTAGAAACTACTGGGGTGTTGGTATTTTACTGCATGGAAAAGGGAGGGGGACATGGAATAATGTAAAATATTAAAACAAATACAGTAACACAAAACCAGGGCTGGAGAGACATCCCAACCCACATGGAAACCTAACAGTGCCCACTACTACTAAACCTGAAAGTCAGGGTGGCAAAGTTGTACTGCCTATTCACAATGTGGGAATCTTAAAATAAATTTTAAAAAATTAATACATTTTTAAAAAGGGGGGTGGCATGGAGTCCAAACTGCCCCAAAATGTGATGTTGCAGGAAAGTTCCTAAATTTTAAAAAAATATACAGCTATATGTATTGCAAAAAGGAAGAAAAAACAGTACAGAAGAATGCGGAAATATGGTATTTTTATATTTTCTTTATTGGTTGTGCTCAATAACCTTAGAGAAATGGTTCCACTCACTAAAAATGATGTCTGTGTGTGTGACACACCACCACACAGGTAATTAGCAGGTAATTAGCAGGTAATTACACTGCAGAGTAGCTTTATGATACAATTTAAACCTACATTGGATGCAATTGAAAGAATACAGTTTGATAGTTGAAAAACTGATTTAAAAGTTGTATTGAAGTTTAAGCACGATGGCAGGCACAGAACTAGGAGCCCCCTATCAGATATGCCACAGACATGGTTACTTCCCATTTGATCCAACACAGCTCTCAGCATTCAGCACTTCTGCAGAGCTAAAAATCCAGTGGCATCCGTGTACCCACTTGTACACGATCCATGGCTAATTTCACATGCAAAACCCAACTCACTAAGGGCACTTCTACCATGAAAAGAAGCAAAAGTCCATAGCCTTATCACAGCTAACTCTGTCATAGCTGCATAAAAGTTTTCAATTTGATGGGTTCCGTGATGCTAGCCATGCTGACAGACATCATAACGCAAAGCTAAGAGAAGTGTTGCATCTAATAAAAGCCAGTAGTGGATCTAAGGGTTTTGGAAATCAGAGTGGAGAGTTGTGGGGCAAAGTGCAGATCAGATTTGCTGGAAAAGCAAGATCTACAAAGTGCAAACAGTACTGATACCACACTCACAAGAACCAAATTCTGTAAAGGCTACATATATTTATGAAAAGAATATATATTGGCTGATGAGAAAAGATTACTTTTCTTAGCTAACTGTGAAATACAAGTGATTTAGGTATGGCAGTTAAACAAAGTAACTTCCCTCAGAGCTTGAATAATACATTAACAGCTGTACGTTCAATCACTACACTTGAGAGTTGATAGATTTCCTTATTCAATTCCTTTTGCTTTCAATTCTGATCGAACGCGCTGCAGATAAGAAGAATCTGGGTAACCAAACCTAGGAGAAGAGAAGAATTGTTTGGGATATTTCTGCAATGAAGCACTTGACAATTCTACTGAATCATCTCACCAGAATCTTTTTAGAAATATCTGTATAAATTTTATGCAGTTCTTGCCCTACAGAGAAAACAGACCCATACTGCTAGTCACAGAGGTGATACAGACGGCATAAAGCTAAAAACTTAAGGAGCTGCTAAATTTGTTGTCCAAATTGACACTAAGAACTTGATTTTCAAAGCTGCCTAGGGTCTTACTTCAAAATGATAGGGTGTTTGGGTATACATCTTTTTAAAAAAAGAAAATCAGACCTGAAGCATATCCAAGTGAGCTTTCAAATCAGAAACATTGACACCTCTGTACTTGAAGCAGTGCAATACCATGAAACAAGTGATAAACAAGAGAATTTGCACACAGTGGAGGATAAAGTAAAACTGCTACTTTTTGCTCTTTTAATGATACTAGCCCAGTCACCAGGATCTAGACATAAGCCTTTAAAGCTAGCAGGACACCATCTGCCCCTTAGAGGCTGCAACAAGCTTGGAAGGATTGGTCCAAGGCTCCCTCTTGTCTCTGCTGCAGGCAGCTGACACTCAGTACTGGGGATTGCTCCTTTCATTTAAGCACAGCAAGCCCTCAAGAAACACTGCATAGGGCTGTCATCTACTCAGAAAATCCTCTGACAGCTTGAACAGCCAAAATGGGGTAACCTTTTTATGCATGGGGCTAGCTCTGTGTCTGTGCTCTGAGCCACTGAGTGCTGCACAACTCAAGATTCCTAGCATCTAAAAGGACGTGATCACATCTGTACTACAATCTCACTTCCTGCTGTTAGCTCTGTTAAGTAGAATTTCAAATCATGTTTTACAAAGTCCGAGTGCCATCTTTACTGGGATCATAATGGACCAGCACCTCCTGGTGCAAAACAGCAGGTAACAGGAGAGGCATAGATCAGGAGTCCAGCCTTAGGTGTCATCAAAGAGCTTGTTGCCCTGTAGGTTCTAATCAAAGCAGTTATTAACTAAGTGCCTTACAAACTCATTGGTGAATGAGTATCCTGAGGGGCAGCAGCACACTAAGCTCATCCTTGTTCCAACTGTCTAAAAGGGGGAGGTGATTAACGTCTGGATCCAAAGGGCATTCTACAATCACTCTGTTAGTGACAAAGCTCTAAATGTGGAAAATATTCAAGGCAGCATTCCTGACACATCTGAGTAACAACAGTAGTGCATAAAGAGAAGACTACTTACTGGGTAGGTCCTCCCTTAATGGCAGTTTTGTGGTGAATATCATTCCATGTGATAACATCTCGTTGACCAGTAGTACGTGACTGCCCCACTGTGAAAATCAATTTTTGGGAAAAGGCCCTTCTGAGGAGCTTCAGAATTTCTCGCCCTTCCTCATTGTCAGGTAAATATGCTGTTCGGTGAACTGGCCCATAACGCTGCCCTGGGTTTGGATGGCTGCTCTGTTTTGTAGAAAAACAAAACAAAACCAAATAGTATATCATAAATCATTCAGAAGGACATAGCATGACTGATAAGTGATTCTGATTTTTTTCTCTTTAGATACTTCCTTTCATACAGATTTTATTTACACTTTCTTGTCATTGCCCATGCATCCATTGTTATTTTTACATTTGTTTTTCCCTCTTTCCTCTCCCAAATGCATGGTGCTGCACCCATGACTTCTTAATTTCCTTCATTCTCAGTCCTAGTCACAAACCCAAGCACATAAGATTTCTCACCTGGAAAGCTCTCACCAAGCCAGCCCACTACTTATTTTTGTCCATTGGTGTCCACAGCAAAGAGAATGCCCCAGAAATGCTCATTATACTTGCAAAACTTTGCTTATATGGTATCACTGTGTCGATTCCCGTTCTGTTATTCCCAATGTACATATTAAAGACAGGTGCCTCTGTCCTGGTCCATATAAAACGGAGGCTAACCATCTGACCATTTCATTCATATTTACTTAATCACAACTAAAAATATTGAGTTAAACACTTGCGGATTTGTACAAAACAATGAAATGTCTTGCCTGAACATGCATGAAAATAATGGCAAAACAGTTAATTTTCCATTCAATATTGGTTTTGTTGTGGGAAAAAAGATCTTTTCAAAATATTTAAGTATACTTACAGTTTGAATACCACCATTCATATCATAGTCAATTTGAATAGTGTGACAATGGGGATAACCAGGAAGAGACAAACGGATTGTTTTAGTTGACATTGTTCCCTCTGGTTGGTTTCCTGTCAGGACTCCACAGATGGTATTACAAACAGGACAAGCTTGTTTATAAGTCATGGCTCTGTCAATGCAAATTTTGCAAAATGCATGTTTGCACTTTTCTAGTGTTTCTTTATTTTTAATTCTGTCCCTGCAAATTGGACACTCATCTTCTTCATTTTCTTCTGTCTTTGCCTGAGTCTGTCCTTCAGAAGAAAGATTATTCTTTTGTCCAACACTGGACTTCTTAGATGCTCCTGCAGCTTCTTGAAAGCTGAGGTCAGAGAACAGTGGTGCCCTATTTTTAGTCTGTGTTGAGTCTTCGGTGTTAAGAAGGGCCTTAATGTACTTTTCAGCAGCATAAAGATGGTCCGGTAAACCACTTATAATTAACTTATCTTCCTTCTTCTTAAGTTTTACATTAAGATCTTCAAATTTCTTAGCATTAAGTAGCATATTTAAAGTTTTCTTCTGATCTTCTGAAAGCCTCATGCTGATGATTTTTTCTCTTAACATTGCAGAGGCACTCTGAAATGCATTGATGAAGCTTTCAGTAGCATGTGATGACATATCAGAAGTTTTGGGTTTAGGCCTGAATATTATGACCTTCTGGCCATATGAATTCTCTTTTATTTCTACCAGTGTATCAAATTTGCCATTTATGTTTTCAATTTCTTTGCTTAATATGGTTTCCAACAGTTTAAACACAGAAGCATCAACTTCAATTCCAGTTCTGTATTTGTACCATTGAGACGATATTTTTGTATTCTTTTCAGCTTGGCTGTTCTCGCCTTCCTCTGCTAGAAATTTTCGGGCAGCTAAAATCTCACTCCCTGGACCACGGAGTAGCAACTGATTCCCTTCCTCTTTAGCAAGAAGATTTCTAAACCTTTTATTTAATCTCATTATTGCCTCTTTTAATGTGTAACTGTTTGTTATGGGAATCTTTTCCTGTGTCAGATCTCTTGTAGTTTCCTGAAAAGTTTTGATAAAAAAATCACTAGCTGCCTGTAAAGATGCAGGACCTTCATCAGAAGATATGGATATTAATGTGTTATCCTCCTCATGACCTTTAATTCTTATATGCGCTCCAAACCTTCTGTGTAGTTCTTTGATGTCTTCTTTGTGGGTATGAATAAAATACTCATAGAGAACTGTCACAACTGTAAACTCATCATTAGTATTCAGGCCATTTTCATCTTTCAAACCATTCTGACATTCAGAATATGAAAAATCATGGTTTGGGTCTTTGCCTGCAAGGATAGCCTCAAAGTAGTGATAAGCTTTTTCAATATCTGTAAAATCTCCTGTCAATTTCTCAGAGCCATCCATGCCAGGGTTTCCTTCTCTCTTTAAGTTTGGACACATAATGGTAATTTTCTCCCTTTGGTCTTCAGTGAACATGCTGGTATTCAAAGTAGCAGATACTGTAAGAAATATCTAAAGAAAAGAAAATACATCAACATTAGTTTTCTCTAAGGTTCTCTGCTTGCTACTTCTGTATTTTCAGCAAGGAGAAGCTCTGACCATCCCAATAGCACCAGATTACTACAAACAAGATTGCACACTGTATTTCTTTTGTGTCATGTACACTAACAGTACAAACAGGCGAATAACACCATCTGCTTCAAAGTCAGCAGCAAAAATGAAATGTCTTAATGTCACCAGTATTGCAGGAGGAAAGACAGTAATTCTGCTACTTAGGCTGATACTGTGACCAGCACTCTGCTCCCAAACTCTGACAACAGGGTTAGCATAACTCAAGGCAGGCAACCTCTGTGGCTGAGCTCACTGTGTGTTAGGCCCTTTTCCCATCATTACCAGGCCCTAAAAGTCCTGCGCACCAAGCAGACAAAGCAAACAGATTTTTTCTTTCCCTCCCTATCATCCTCAAGGTTTCTAGGCACCAGGCTGACCTCCTCACTGGCCTTGAAGGTCCCAGGTACCTTGCCAACCAGGTGCTGGTGGCCCCGTCACAGAGCAGGCAGGTTTAATGGCACTGCCTACAAGATCAACCAGTTACAAGTTCTAACTGGGAATATAGACAACTGTGGCTGGACAGTGAAAGCCATGAGACCACTTGGTGGCCAGCGTGACCTCCACTGCCCACTGCTTCCTTGAGGACTGGCTGGATGACCCACATGCTTTTATGTGTTTTCAAGTCTAGATTGTGATTGTTCTATCAATACGGTAACCCAAATATTAAGATTTGATGTGATTTGCAGAGGGTCCAGGTGACTAGAAACCATAAGCTAAGCTGTGCTATCTAACACAGTGCTACACTACTTATAAAACTGTCCTACACTGATTCTGCTTATAGAAATCCTGTGGTATTCTGATCCTTAACTCTATGCTACGCTAATGATAAAACCCTTTTTAAAAAACAAAAAGCTTTAGTTGTAACTACATCTTAGTGCCATCGTTATTCTGCCAAGGATGCCTGAAAGAATCCGTCTATCCCCTTAGAGCCAGGTTACACAGACACTACATGTTTTAACATCACTCTAAATTATAATTCATTGTTCTTATTAATATAAGACTTTCTAGTTTTCACTTATTATCTTTCTTTAAAACTTTCCCAGGAGTCATGCATTAATAACTCCAAGAGTTAGGGCAGAAAATAGGACTCTAAAAAATAATAACAAACATGTTCACTTCTCTACTTTACATAGGATAGGGAAATGTGCAGTATAGATGCCAGGTAAACACTACGTTAGCACATGCTATACCTCAAAAGCTACATTTATACTACCATGCAAAACAGGATAAAACCCTCTGAGCCAGGTATCCATGTCTTGGTAGAGCCACATCCACACCATGTAGCTTATCCCATGCTCCTAAACACTGCTGATCTTTTCTGTGTAACTTTCAGTTCCAACTGTCTCAAATCATGTTTGCGGTGCTACATCATATCAGAGCAGACTTTTTGAATGCTGAAGTCAGGGATGGAGATAACCATGGTTGCCTCAAGGTACAAACCATATTGAAGGAGTGTTAGAGGTCTGTGTAGATAGAAAGGATCCAAATCTCACACAATTATTCTACCTTTGGGGAGCAGCCCGTGGTGCATACTATCCCTGAAACCTACCAGAGTGCTGCTTTGGGGAATAGTGGTTGACACCTGCCAGAGTCCGGCTGGAAAACGTGCTGCCTGTAAACATGTGTAGACTGACCTCTGGTCCAACACTCCAGTGTCACTCCTGGCCCCCATTTTATTGAGCAAGATACGTAACTGACTTTTTTTTTGGCATGAAATATTGAAGTGCAACATAAAGGACTGATGGAACTACAAGCAGGGCAGGTTGTGACATTGCTCTTCCTGAGGTACCTTTTTGGTAAGGTCCTCCTTTGCTGTGGCCCCGTAGCCACCGTTGTCCTGCTGCTCCTGCTGGGGCAGGGAAGGGCCGGCTGCGATGTTGCTGTGGCTGGCAGAAGCCTGCGCTGTAACCCGGCTCTTGCCCGGGTCCCCTTCTCCCGGCAGGATGACGATCTCCAGGCATTTTTCACCCAATTCCAAGATGTGTTTCGTGCGAGATTCCACACTCTTCCTATCTGGAATTTCAGAATGACAGAGTCACAGAACTGTTATGTCTGGAAGGAACCTCTGGAGATCATCCCTCCCAATCCCAATGCCACGGCAGGGTCACCCGGAATGTCTCCAGGGACAGAGACTCCACGACCTTCCTGGGTAGCCCGTTCCTCGGGTTCCCTACTCTGCCACCCTCGATGTAAAGAAATTTCTCCTCATGTTAAGGTGAAACTTCTTGCGTTTTACTTTACGCCCTCTGCTCCTTGTCCTGTCGCTGGCTACCACCGAAAAGTCTGGCACGCCCTTGAGATATTTATATTCATTAATGAGATCCCCTCTAAATTTGGACAAAGGCAGATAAGGCTGATAAAGTTACCTGAAAACGTGATAGCTACCAGCGGTCCTAGAACCGCCCTGCCCAGGGACTCTACGAGGTGCCTCGGCGGCCATTTGCAGTCCCCTCAGAGCCGCGGCCCCCTGCCCCTACCTCGCTCCTTAAAGAAGTCCACCCAGTATGTGCCGGGCTTGGGGCCTGCGCGCACGTTGCACTCGCCGCCCCCCGACCGCTTTCCCGACTGGAAGTACGCCTGGAGCTTGAGGATCGCCCTGTCGCCGGCGGCGGGCGCAGGGCTGAGCCGCACCAGCAGCGGCGCCGCCGCCATGATCCCGCGCCGCCGCCCGCTTTCGCTTTCGCTTCCTGCAGCTCCGCTCGCTTTCGCTTTCGTTCCCCGCTCCGCCCGCGGTTCCCCGCCTCGCACCTCGCTGCGGCTCCGAGCGCCGCGGATCCGCCCCGAGCCGGCACATGGGGATGGTCCAGGTAGCGCAGCGGGGCTGGGGGGGCAGGGGGCCCGGGCCGGCGGCTGCCCCGGGGGCTCGGGGTGCAGCGGGAACTCCGGCCGGGCTTGAGGGGAACAAAGCAGTGCCGTCCTCCGGCCCGGCGCCGGGGCAGGGCTGCTTCTGGCCTCTGGCGCCTGCGAGGTACCGGAGCCAGAGGAAGCGGCGGGTAACTTCACCCACAGAGCTCCCGCAGCTCCCAGCAGCATTTTAAAAACTAGAAAACTTCGTATAGGTGTTTGAAAAGCTGGAGCTGCCGGTTTGATTTGCAACCGAATCTCTCCTGTGGGAAGGCAGCCCACGTACTTTGTTGCTTGTAACATTTACTTTCTCTTTCCCTTTTTTTTTTTCTCTTTTTATTACAATAGAGTTACGTTTCAGGTTTCTTCAGAGGGAAGCACGCTTTAGGTAAGCCTCTCATTTAGCCATCTGCTTGTATGTAAGTTGAAAACTGCCAGCTCGAGCCAGCAAACTGGAAAATGAAAGCCAAAAGCAACCTGAAATTCATAATTAATGTGAAATAGACACGGTTATGAATTAACATTATTATTAATTACTTTAACGGGACTTGCTTGGAATTCTCTTTTAAAAGCAAGAGCTCAGAAGTGTTTTGATGAGTGGCATATATTTTATATGTACAAAACGTCAGACTTTTTATGACCAGGTAGCATAGCCCTGAGGAAAGTTCAATTAAACTCACACAAATTGATTTAAACTAATTAACATAACTGCTGCATTATAGTACTGCTGACATCTGCCAGGAGAGGGCTGTATAGCCATAGTAATAATGTAAAAACTGTTCCTTAAAAAAAGTGGTTTAAAAAGCCTTTCTGAGGTCATACAAAGTTCCACACAAAGAAGGAATTTGCTTGTGGGTTTTAAGTGCAGACCAAATGAGAGTCCCAGAATTAAAATTCAGTAGAAGATCTCTGTGGCACAGAACCTTCATGGGTTTTCTAAACCTCTGAAAAGGGGAGAGGAAAGATTAGAGTGTGTAAAAAATATTGTTTAGCAATGACAGTAGGATAAAATTGAGAGCTATAAACCACACTTCTAGATAAAAATAAATGCTTTAATAGTAATACCTTCTATTTCACTTTATATTCTGTATCCTAGGGTCAAGCATGGTAATGGATGAGGTCAATTTGATGATCCCCATCAGTAAAGATGCCTATGAAGCCCTTAAGAGAAGAGAACACTGTCTAAATAATCTTGTTTCCAAAAAGTTTGCTTGTACGTTGGCCTTCAGAAAAGCAACAAAAAGCACTGTTGAAGTATACAGGAAAAAAGTAAAGTCAGGCATTGACATTTGTGTTTATAAGGATGATCTCACAAGACATAAGGTCGATGCTGTGGTGAATGCAGCCAATGAGAATCTTGAACATGGAGGAGGTCTTGCTCTTGCCCTTGTAAAAGCTGGAGGGCCAGAAATAAAAGAGCAAAGCAATCTTTTGATTCAAAAGAATGGAAAAATCAAAGTTGGCAATATAGCAGTGACAGGTGGAGGGATGCTTCCTTGTAAGGAAATTATTCATGCAGTTGGTCCAAGGTGGAATCCTCATGAAAAGGAAAGATGTTGTAACCTACTTGAGGAAGCTATTTTGAATGTTCTGAATTATGTTAGTTCTCCAGGAAAAGCTTTAAAGTCTGTGGCTATCCCAGCAGTGAGTTCAGGTATCTATGCCTTCCCAGTTGATTTGTGTTCTCAAGTGATTGTAATGGCTGTAAAGAAATTTGTTGAGGGAAGTCCACCCAGCTGCCTCAGGGAAATCCGCCTGGTGAACATTGATGAATCTACAGTTGCAGAAATAAAGAAGGCCTGTGAAAAGTTTCTAGGTGATACTAGTTCACTTGAAGACACGGTGTCAGCTTCGCCAAGCCAGTTTCCAACTTACCTCAAACTTGGAAGCCTTCGCTTGCGCATCATAAAACAATACCCTGAAAATCTGAAGGTAAGCTTGTCCTGTAATTTGTGGAACATGGTGTTACCTCCAAATCTTCACAGAATTTGGAGCCCAAGAGTTCAGAACGCATTTTGTAGCAGTCCACTAAATGGTTTTCTTCTGAGTTTGATGAGAATTTACACATGGTAATTAAATCATAGTAGCAAGGAGTTGGTTTTTATCTAAATTGAACTTTAGAATGTTTTTATTTAGTTTTTATATGCATGCTGTTATAATAGGAAGCAGCTAAAGATTGAATGGTTTAATAATATGTCTCTACGTTAAGGTTTATCCTCCTATTATGTAGGAATTCACATTTTATCTTGCACTCCATAGAATTATCCTCTTATTTTCTGCCTTGCTTTTTTTTCCTATTATTTATGTTCTCATAACTCCATTACTGGAATTATTCAGCAAACACTGAAACAGCAGAAAGTAACTTACACAGCTGATGTGCAACTTACCTTTAAATAGGGCATTACTTAAATATTTTTTAGCTAGAAAATCTGATGCAAAATATATGACCTAGGTTATAGGAATTCAACAGAGCTCTTAGACTGCAAGGTACATCACAGGAATGGCATTTACTTGTAGCAAATACTGTATCTTTAAAAATAAATCAATTTTATTTTAAAGAAGTATCATAATTGAAAAGGAAGTTTGTTTTTTTGGTGTGAGAACAAAGGATTGCAAAGTTGACCTTGCGGGGAATTTTATTAACCAATTCTACAGCACTGAAAGATGCACATGCCCTTAAGACAGTAAGGAAAACATGTTCTTGTGTCTTTAGATAATATTCAACAATTAAGGTTAGAAAAATTTCTGCTGTTATCAGCATACTGTAAACAAGTTTTTTTGTGTTTTCCATATTTAAAATATGGAAATGGAAAACAAGGCACCTACTGTGGGAATCTGCTTTTTCCACTGAGTAATGGAAACAATCATAGCTTTGCAGCTCCCTTACGTGTACTGACACCACTGGTTCGGTGATGTGTCCTTGCTACCCTAAGGCTGGGATGACAACCTTATCCATAGTTCTCTCCTGCTGATAATTGGCATGCGGGTCACTTAGTGAGAGTAATAATTCTGTTCAATACACTCTTGATGACTGGAACAGCTTTGTGCACACTGTTGGTTTCTGAACTGCCACTGCAAGGTGCATACTTTGATGTATTCCAGTGCTGTAGTAAGTAGTAGGAAAATTCTAGCAGCTGATCTGTGGCAGTCAGGCCTTTGTACGGAAATTGTGCTTAAAAAGAATGTTCTCTTAATAGCAAAGCTTGCAAATAGTCAGTTTGAAGTACAATCACATTTGCACTCTTTCCTTGCAGAGTACAGCTATTGTTAACCCCCTGAATGCAAGGGGTGAGCCCTCCTCTCAGTCTTCAAGACAGCTGCTGGAAAAAGAGGGTCCAGCTTTTCAGAAGGAACTTCAGTATCATCTTAGATATTCAACACATTTTAAGGAGCCCATAGTAACCAAAAGGCGTGAGCTGCCCTCTACATTTGTATTGCACGTGGCATTGCAAGGCCAGCACCCGGTGTTACAGTGTGAGGTGATGATTGCTTACTTTGGATTTTAATGGATTTTCATCTGGGGTGATGTGAGGACTGAAAGATTTTGGTTTTCCTGCAGGAATTGAAGGATGCAGTGAAAAGGTGCCTGGGTCACTTTCTGGATGGCTCATCTCCTTCAGTTTCTTTTCCAGTAAATTGGTCACCAGTGCTGCCTGTTGACATAGTGGCTGAGACCATGATTGAAGCAGTTTTGAATTTTGCCAGGGCACATCCTACAAAGAAGAGAGAAGTGCAGTTTGTCATTTGCCCAGATGACCTTGATGCCTATGAGGTAACAAATTTGTTGTTAACTACCCATAAGGGAAACACAAAACTGTAAAGATATTTCCATAGATGACTAAAAATGAAGATAGTCTGTTCTGTACTAACAAAGATTGTGAGCAGCAGGTCCCTTTATGAAACTATTACTCTCATTAACAGATACTCAATCTTTGGAAATACTTATTTTCTCTTCACTAAACTGGAAGTCTTCAGCCTGCAATCTGATAAAAAGGGGAGACAACTTTAAAATTCTCATATCTGACAGTGAATGTATTAGAAAGAGTCTCCTCTTAACTCATTAAGGAACAAACATTCCTCCTCAGGAAATATTTTCAGTCAGTTTTGGTTTTTTGTATGGAGCTCCTAAGGCAAAACACTACTGACAGATTATATGAGCCAACATAATAGAAGGATTTCAAGTAAACAGGCCGGAGAACAGTCTGGATTTTAAAACCGAGTAAGGATGCATCAGCATTAAACTGCAAATAATGAGCACCCTTATCTTATGTGGTTGCATGAGATATGCCACAGCCACAAGGAGTTGGTAAAGGTACCATTCAGTGTGTAAGGTGTCTTACGTTAGGAGATGCAGAACAGTAATGTGTTTGATATTGTCAGGAATAACATTTTGGGAAAAGCTGACAAATGCCAGTGTTAACAATTTCAGAATCGAGGGTAGGGGTGTAAACTGCTTGTCTAACAGAGTTTTGAAGAGATTAATTGCATATTTGATAAGAGATTGCGAATTGCTACTAAACTTTTTATCTTTCAAGGTTGTTCAGAGAAAATTTTATTCAGCAAAATACAAACTGGAAAACAGAAGTGATCCTTTGAGTAAGTAATGAACAGAGGGGGCATTTCCAGTAAATGGGTACTCCCAAGTTGAGAATCTGTAATCACATTCCCTTAAAATAGGGAACTTAGTATTTACATGTGTGTCTTGGGGAGAGGAAAAGGCAAAAACTCATGAGCACTTTGTATTTTTACATTTATAGGAATGAAACTGCGCAGTCCCTTTTAAGACTTAAACCCCGTTGTCATTGCCTAATTTGTTGGCAGTCATTTAGTGAAAGGCAGATAAATTCTCCATATGTGTGTGTGTATTCTGGAAACCTTACTTTCTTGTAGTTAATCTCTTTTTTGAGCATACCAGAAGAGTAGTGTGTTTCTAGCACTGTACAGCTGGGATTACAAGTAGGAATTTGTGTCAGCCCTTGAAAACTCCTCACTCTTCCAATGCACTTGTATTAAAAAAATACATATATCTTCCAGATACAGAGTCAGCCAGTCAGACTGCAAAAGAGACTGCAAGCAGTGAACCCTTGATTGAACTTAGAGGGGGCACACCCACAGCACTGGGAGCAGCAGAATCGTGGCTCCAAAGTGTAATGCAAATTCAGGAAGGTCGCCATGCTGTTATTGAAAACAACTACATTTTTTGCTTTGGTAAAGAGGAGTTTGCAGAACTCTCTCGAAAGCAGCCTTCTAGTGTATGTGTGTCAGAAGAAGTGAGAGATGGACGACCAAGACTGAAATTTCAGGGCCCTCCTGATGTTTTGATTGATACAGTGCTTGCAACTGAAGAATTACTGCTTCGTGTGCAAGAGGAGACTATAGCTGAACAAGAGAAACTGCTCCACTCCATGTGTATGTAAAGCAAATAGTGCCTAAACACTAATTACGTAAATAAGTGCCTAAACAAGGTCAAGTATGAAGCAACATATATCTCTGTATTGCTGAGAGTGGACAGACAATCAGTTTACACACAAATACTACTGAGTATTGTTTTAATTACTGATATCCCTGTACTTTTATCATGTGAGCTCCTGGAAGACCATTTATTAGCTGTAGTCACTCACTTGCCAGTATTTCCAGTAGGGCACAGTTTGTACAGGGGCTGGCCATGATGTATATCCAGCTGTAGAGGAGCTCCCTCCAGGATACCTTCACTTTAAAGCCTGGCCACTGGAGATTTACAAAATTTGCACTTAATTAACACACACCTTTGCTGAGCTCTTGCTGGCTACAGCTGGACCTGTTGTAGGGCTCAGCAGTGGACTTGTTCTGCAGAGTCCTTGGCTGTCATGAACCATGGACACAACTAGTGGCATTACAGAAAGCTACTGAGTGATCAATTTTAATTCATGTTTAGATAGTCATTCAATATACCTTTATATGAAAGCTCAGCTGTGGAGAGGTGTAGTGGAGAACATAAATTGCTTGTCTTTGGTTTCTTCTCTCCTTGGTTTCTTTATAATAAAATCAGAAAAATAGAGTACAGTTATATACATTTTTCTATATATCTACTAGTCCCTCTCAATATTAGCCTCTAACATTACTTCAGAGAATACTTAACATTCTTTGTTCTTAACTATACCACCAACTAAAGTAGTGGATCTGCCTCCCTTGCCTTTGCCTCAGACATTATGATATATGAAAATTTTACTCCCTTATTCATATCCAGGCCAACTAGAAGCAGGACAGCTCTCAGAAGGAGACTTTCACAAGACAAGTACTGCTGACTACATCCAGATTTCACCAGTAGAATGTCATCTCCAGGAGTTTAAAGACAGACAGAAAGAGTTTGAAAAAGCTGGACTTCGTGTTCTCAGGGTAAAGAGGATATTCATGGAAAAACTGAATCTCAGCTCACATATTTGAACTAACATATTCCATGTGAGCTTAAAAAATCCAGATGAACTATTTCAATGCATTGCTTTTAAAAATTAAGATCAAATCAACCTCATCCTTAAAACAGATCCAGTCTTTAATCCTAATGAAAAGTATTTTAAACATAACACAAATAATCACTCAAAAAGTTAATAAATTCTGAGAAGTCTTTTTAATTGTACTGTATGTTCTCCCTTGTACTTCATGCTTCAAATGCCCCTTTATAAGACTCTAGAGAAATATGAGATTAGTAGGGTAAATTAAATACAATATTCCAGGACACTAATTCAGTGTCTATTTTCTTTTTGTGAGCTTGACACCAAAAATTACTACCTGAATTTGCCAGAGTTCTGATCTGATTATGTGCTAAAGTTGGAATGATCCTTGGGTATCACTGCTTTACTGAACAGGAGGTGGACTCCATCTCTTCAGCACAACTCAAGTACTGGAAGTCAGTACACCAGGAAATATTCAGTGATTTCAATGGGAGGCATGGGATAGTGGTATGGTTCTTTTCTTCGGATCAGCTGCACACTTCAGATACTTTGTCCACCATGTGGTCAATGCATACAAGCTAAAGCAAAGGTTCTTGCATTGAAGAACATAGCCTGAATAAAAGCACTTAAGGATTTCATAATTGGTCTGCATCTGCTTATGCTGTGCTGTTACTTATGTTACAGATTGAAAAGATACATAATCCATTTTTATCTGCTGCATTCCAACACATGAGAAAAAACGCAGATGGTAGCTCCAAAGTAACTCACAGGTTGTACCAGGATGTTCCCGCCGAGTTCTGTTGCTCAGTTTGCCAAACTGGATTTCACAGGATGTATTCTCCACCAACAGGTAATAACTTCCTTTGGCATCTTTAATCAAAATGAACAATGACTGACTAATAAACTCAGGTTAAAATTAGAAAAGATGGCATTCCTAAACAAGAACTGTTTTGTACTTGTATTCAGATTTGTATGAGCTTACTGTATTATATACATAAGGTTTCCCTTCCTGATACTTTAGAGCCAGTAAGGCTCTAGGAAGATAAGCCTGAATCCAAGCCTAGCCCAAACACTGGACAGAATTCTTAGTATACACATAATTCTGAGTCCAAGTTTTATTTTGTTGCATCCCTGTAAAGAAAGTCAGTGTCCTTATGTAGCTGCTGCAGACATGCATTCAGCAGCTTGGTGCTCTAAAGCACAAGGGCATCACAGAACACTGAGGCTGGAAGGGGCTCTGAGGGTCATCTGGCCCAGGGCCCTGCTCAGATTAGGTGTGGTCAGAGACAGCAGATAATCTCATTGCCTGGGCTGCCATTTGGAGTTAAGTACACTTGGAGGGAAGTTGTGAATCCATGAAATACTGTAGTAGACAGATGCTTTCAGAAAGGGAAAGAAGCAGCATTTAGTGCTTCATCCTGCAGTAGGTGAAGCCTATGATATTTTGCATGTCAGTTGCAGAATGGGATTTCAAACAATAAACTGTTCAAAAAGTGGAAATTTGCCTTTGTCTGTGCAATGTACATGGCACATTTCCACACTTTAAAAGCAATAAGTTGATGGTCTAATTTCCATGCACTGTTCCATTTACTACTGTAACAGCACTTCATGTGATATTTTCCATATAAATCTCAATATAAATCTACTTTCTTCTGTAGTTTGCATTATTAAGGTCTTGCTGCCTTTGCTGTTTATCAGAGTCCCTCATACATGATGACTGAAGTGTGAGTCATATATTTATTTTATATAAATCCTCTAGACCTTGATGATTCAATCACTGGATTAACAGATAAATCTGAACAGTTATCACTGAAGTAGCGGGTAATTGGAATGGCCATCAGCTGTAATTGCTTGTGGTTTCAGTGGGAGGTCAGTGCAAGCACCAGAGCCACTCCATGCAAATTAATTTCCAAAAGGATGGCATGCACTGAGGAGTCACATCACCTGTAACCCTGCATCAAGCAGCAGTCTCTTGGAACTATCACTCTGAAAGAACCAACTGCTAAATGCTTTGTCTTCTGAAAATTTTTCTTTCTCTTTCCAGAACAAAAATATGGAGCTGGCATCTACTTTACAAATAACCTGAGGTACCTGACCAAGGGTAAAGCTACTTGGGAAATGGATTCTAAAATATACGTGTTTGAGGCTGAGGTAGTCACTGGCTTATGCACTACAGGCCAGCCATCTTACATTCTGCCACCAGCAGTGGAGATGAATGCCTTTACATTATATGACAGTTTGGTGAATAGTTTGTACTGTCCTGAGATCTTTGTCATTTTCAATGGATTTGCAGCCCTTCCACAGTATTTGCTGACGTGTTCCCCAGTGACTGAGAGAGGTATGTAGCTCCTGGAGCAAACAAGCAGGCTCCTCAGTGGGAATAAAGCAGAACTGTAGCTATGGTGAAGACCCTCTGAGAACAAGATCTAGTGCTTAGATTTAAGAGAATGCTCTGCTTGGTAGTGTGCTATGGTCAGAGTGCTTCCTGAAAAGTACTCTGAAATATTCGTGAACAAAAGAGTAAGTTAATACCTTAAGGAGATGAGGACAAAATTACCTGTGAATGGAAGTAGAAGGGAAAGCATCCCAAAATACATAACATTTATCATTAACATTTAAGATACCTGGTCATTTACTTTATTCCTTAAAGTGATGTCAGCTTCTGACTGTACACTTCATGTTAGTGTAGGCTGTCATTCTTCCACTGCATTTTCTTAATCTGAGATATTGCATATGTCAGGGAAACACAAGAAATCCTTGTTGTGCCTTTTGATTCCTAAGTTTTCTTTTGACTTAAGAAAGGAGAATGTAGCAGATGAGGGCTGTTTTCTGCTTAGGGACATGGCTATTATATACAGTTACAACAAACATGAGGCAATACTTCCTTTCTTACAGTGGTTGCTGTACAGTTTTTATTAGTTACTTCAAGCATTGTAGATCCATATATTCAAAATAAAAAGTATGAATGTCACTATGTGTTAACTTTTGTTTTTCTTTAGTCATAAGAAAGTGATTTGTACTGTACATGGGCTTCAGATTTCTCAGCAACATTCAATCTCTTTGAAAGGCTACAAAATAGTAGAGAATTGGTTCAAGCTACAGCTTGAAATTATTTTCAATTAATCTACCTTTACCAACATCTTTTAAAGATTACATTGTCAGCCTTGTAACCAGGTATACCCACATTGCTTCTGCAGTGACCTGAAGCAAATACACGGAAAAGCCCAAGAGCTGTTATAGTAATTCCAGTGTAAAAGGGAATTCAGTCCAGCACTTGGGTACACGGAAAGTTCCTGTAGTAAAGCCTGCTGATAGGGACAAGTCTGATCTCTAAAACACAGATGAAATTAGCATTTAATAAAACTCTTCAAAATAATTTGTTAATGGATTCCCAGGATGCTGGTACTGCACCTCTAACTCCTGAACTAGTAGTTGTAGTGTTAGGAACCACTCACAAATCCAAAAGAAATTAAGTTATAAAAGTTTAATTCTGAATTCTGAGGTTACAATTGGAATTTTTTTTAACCATTACAAAATAAACTTCTGGATGAATATATTCATATTTGGGGTTTTTTAAAAATTATTTTTAAGATTAGCTATGGTTACAGTTGCAAAGGGTAGTTTTGTAGTGTGAGTCTCTAACACAAGAGTTTTGTCCTCAAGAAATCCAAAGGTTGCTCTTAGAAATTATGCTGCAATTCTGAAAACAGAATTAGTCTATTCCTATTTTAGCTATTCCATTTAAGTAACCAATTATTTTCTATTTCTGTCCCCTTTTTCCTCATATTTCTTGAATCACACATTACTGCCATGAAAACTTCATAGTTGTAGATTTAAGATTTGTTAGCACTGAACAAAGGTAAGTTCTTATGTCAGCATGCTTCAAGAGATATCATTTTTAAAGGGGTTTCATGGCAGGATTTTTTTTTCCTTCTATTTTCTTTTTTGACAAAACTCCTTAAAGAATTTCTGAACCACAGCATCAGTTTTCAGAACACCTAAAGGAATGTTATTTTTGGCACAATGTAACATCTGGCTCCTAGTGGGAATAGAGAATTGCTTTCATAACTCAGTATTAATTTAATACTGTAACACAAGTACTGGTAACTACGTCATTACTAACCTTTTTATTAACTATTTAACTCCCCTTAACTGTGTGTGAAAAGGTTTGTAGTCAGCTTAATAGAGAATAGCTGTAGATAAAGCTTTTAACATCTTACTCCTGTGCCCAGTACAGGCTTTCTCTTCCCTCCACATATACCTGCAGTTAAGGATTCAGTGTTACTGAATATTTCTCTTTCATTTCATTTTATTATAGCATGATTTTTTCCTGATGCATAATTTCTGTTTCACCAGTGTTCTCCACACATAGTGATANTTTTTTTTTTTTTTAAAGAATGGTAATGTAAGAGGTTGTACATAATTATTTTCATCTGGTCCTCAAAAAGAATAATTTCATGTACAGAAACTAGAAAATAAACCAAACACAAACTAGATGTACCAAGTCGTACATATTAAAATAATTACCACAGTAATTGAAAATTCCTGACCTTACTCCTACCATAATCAGTTAACCAGAGGCTATTCCACAGCCTCTGGGATTTCTCTGTTGTCTACAATAAGGGTATGGATAATTCCTTCCTTTCGTTTCCCACTACTGACAGCCTTAATGCAACAGCTATGATCAGCAACAGTGAAGTGAGTTTCAGTCCCATCTTCCACAAATTCACCCTGGGAGAAAGGAGACAAGAATAAAAACAGACATGTGACATCTTAATAAATTGAAAGCTCAAGTGCATGAATGTCAAGATCACTTGCAGTTCCCACAGTTAGAGCAGCTTTAGGTACCTGTGACAATACTGCCTGAAAGCTGACCAATGCTGCTCAATCTCAGGCAGGGCTCTGTCAAGGTGCCCAGGTAAAGATTTGTGGGTGTCAGATGACAATAAAAATTGCACACAATCAGAAATGGTAAAGTTGGAGTTTGTGAATCGACGTTACTGATTCACATCAGCAAACAAAACCAGAAAAGGGAGCATCCTGCCAAAATTGTGCTGTGCAGCCAGTAGGTGCCACACAAACCTGTGCCCAAGGGGCAGTGAAAGGTGAAATCATTATGATGCCTCCCACAGCACATCCCTGAACTGAGTACAGCAGTTGTGTATCTTGGACACACATCTCCTGCTGCAGGTCTGTAATTTCCTGTTGCAGATTTCATCAAGCATGGCTGTGTTTTTGTCATGATGTTTGTGACAGCAGAACAATCCATGTGCTGCTCCAATGGAAGCACAGTTTGGCACTAAACCTGCACTCACAGCTTGCAAGGACATCTCTGAGTGCTTTCAGTACATTATAGAAAAGGCTGAGCCATCAGGAGCAGAATCCTGATTTACTGACAGAGGAGGTTTCTTCCACTGATTACTAAGCAAACATTTGGTGAATCTTTTCATCCTACTCTCAGGTATGGCAGAACTGTTGATTTTTGAATTTGTACTCATCAGGGGGCTTCCTTTTGGCAGCAGCAACAACTTTGACACCCTCCTGGTGAGAAAGCACATCCTTCAAGGATGGGGAGACCTACCTGGTGTGCATACTGAGAGCCATCATAAGCAGAAAGACAACAAACAGATCAAACCACCTAGCTGTCAGACTGCTCTAAAAATTAGTGCAGATGTGATCAAGATAAAAGATTTGACTTATTCCAATGAGGCTCTTAAGCCCTAAGTATTAGGAACATCTCTAGATGGAAAAAAGGATGAGTCATTACAGACTACATGTGTTCAACTTTCAGTGACAATTCTTACAAGCAGGTTTGGATACAGTGGCTCTACACTCTGCATCAAACTCAAATCCTTCCCAATCCCCAGAAAGTTTTCTCCCTTAAAACTCTGCACAACTGATTCAAATTTCTTTGTCTAAAAAGGGTAAAAGAAAAGCACTATTTATCCTTAAACAAGCAAATGTTTGGCATCTGATTTGAAATACTGCCCATGATAAAATTCAGTGACGGTAATTTGGAACAGACCAGGAGTGTCCTGGCTGCCTCAGCCTCTTTGGTAAAGGGAGATAATGTGCCCCTCCTCTGGGGCTTATTCTGCCAAGCTTTGGTTATGTATCCATAGCCTGGGAAGAGCCTTTGGAAAGGATCACATACCGCTGTTTCCATTTTTTGACCGTTGCACCACACATCCATAGTGTCCTTTTCTGTGAAGGAAAAGGAAAACAAGGTAGAAAGAACAAGGTATTTTTTTCTCCCTACAAACAAGGATCTAGAGATTTTAAAAATCTACTGTTGAATTTTACTTTCAATTCCCGAAAGAAGTTTCTAAGTAGCCGTAGTACCTGAGCTACAGGGTTTGTTCTCACATTGGAGAGAGAGGAGGCTCTGTCATCATCTTTTGCTTTGAAGATACATTTTTACCCCTCCCTAGCCCTGCTGTTCTGAATAGTGCCAGAGGTACTCTGACAATCTTAAACTGAAAAAATTAAAAGACAGAAAAGTAAAGTAATTTCTGTTAATTATTTGAGTGTTGTTTATTCAATACAGCTCTAACTCTTCCCCAGGTCAATTTAATTCAAAAGCAGCATTATTTAACATCCATCAAACTGTTTGTATTCTTAACATTTCAAAAGCACCAAGTACCACTTTAAATATCAATCTTATTTTTTTTTCGCATTGGAAACAGAATATTCTTTTACTTCTCTCAGCACATCCCCCTTAAATTACTTTGCTCTAGAATCCCTTTACTGACACTGTCATTCACACAACATCAGCAGAGAGCTGAACCCTGCTTGCCTTTCCAGTAAGCATAGGGAGATTAAAATTCTGTGAAGAGACTTATCTGTTTCTGGCACTAAAACTGTCTTTCTTCATTGCTCCCCTTCATCTTAGGGCAGTTCATTCTGTCCTGAGGTTCAAGAAGAAATCATAGTCTGAGAACTTGTCTCCGGCTCTAACCGTACAGCAATGCCCAAGTGGAAGTTTTCTCACTAGATGCCATGGACAAATTCCTCAAGGGATTGATCCCTTCCTCCCACCTGCTAGTAATATAACTGGGAAAGAGGGGCAGAAGAGAAGCAATGTATTGCCTTGCTATTAAGAAAGTTAAAGAACATCATTGGAAGATTTTAGTTTGTAGATAAGAAGTGATGCAGAAAAAAGGATGCTCATCAATCTATCAAAAATGAGGAATAACATTGTTGCACTTCAGATAAAGACTTCTTGACCATGGCTGATGCTTTTTGGAAGGAAAGCCTAGTTACATGCTGAACACACTTAGACACATATGAGGTTTGATCACAGCGAAGGTAAAACTTCTGTAACAGGCTTCACCTTTGCTAGGGCCGCTCTATGGATGCAGCAGGAATAATGCTTCCCAACCTTCCCCCCCCCC